>WMED01000906.1:0-27783 GCA_019650415.1 Pipa parva
TCATCCCCTGGTGCTCTTTTTATGTGTGGCATACATCATCCCCTGGTGCTCTTTTTATGTACTACAATGCAAATGAAATTAAAACCAAACTATTAACATTGACTGTTTCAGAATGCATTCCCTATAATAACATATATGAAAGGGTGACACAGTACAGCACTGTATATATCCTCTTCTGTCTGAATCCCAAATGCTAAGCTTGGATACACGACTTGAGGTTTTTGCTCAGATCACTTCTCACTCAAACATTTCTTAGTGAATCATTATATTCAAGCTTGTACATACCATGATTAATAGATATGTACAGTATAACATCCAGCGAATAACAGCAATTGTAAAATGAGTGTATTGTTTATACTAAAATGTACAAGTTAAAAATAGAAAAATCACAAAATGCTCTAATTTTAGATATATACTTTCCAGTATATTAGTAAGTATACATTGATGAAAAACATATTCTTGAGTTAACCAAACTCTCCTCAAGCTGATAAACCCAAGGAAATTAAGACAAGAAAGTAAACATTGCGCCTTTGTATCAAATGCTATAGAACTATCATTCATGTAACCCACTCAATCGATAAATGTATTTAAAGTCTTGATGCAAACGTAGTTGAAAGTAATACACAGAATATAGAACATATTAATGTAGAATCAGTCTTTTCCTGAATGCTTGGAGTCCTCCAGAGACATATATTTTAATCACTCTATCAGTACTGCTCAGTCAGCCCAGATGTGACTAACTTTACCAGCCTTTTCATGTAAGTAACTGTGTGTGAAACTGACTATATGTAGGAGGGCAGGTACATTTATCTCCTATATAATTAGAAACTGAATAGTTGCTTTCTTCTTTTAAGACATACCCTGAACTATACTTGAAAAAAGAAAAAAAATTCAAGACCATAGTTTTAGAGGTTGATTGTACTGGGGTTGTACTGTGTTGGGGAATACAGCTCTTCCTTGGGTCCCTTCATTGTCACCTCTGATAAAGTCATCTCTGATTTATTTTTTTGGAAAAGTTTTTGGTAGCTGACCTTTAGGACCTATGTAAAATTTTTCAGTGTATTTTTATGTTTGATGTAAAAGTAAAATCAAATAGGAATAAACTGTAATATTTTTTTTTTTTGTAATAAATCTGGTAACCAAAGCATGCTGCATGCACCCATATGTGACAGTCGGTAGCATTTTCATTACATTCTTCAGTGCATTTTTGATTTTCACCCAAAGCAAGGAAAGCAAAGCAAGGAAGAAACCCATTGCCAGACCACGCCAAAGAGTAAATGAGAAAAGTGCGACAATAACCAGTTAGATTAAAGGAAGCGCAAGCTGTGTTAGAAATCAGTTTAGTTGCTCATGTTTAATATTACCATGTTTATTTTTGAGACATCAGTTACATTGAAAAAGTACTATCTAACTCAAAACAATATCTAATCTAAATTCGTGCAGTCATATGAAATGGAAAGGTAGACTTACCATTGACATGCCTAGCCTGCTGTTTTGAAAAAAAGATCAGTTACTTTCCAAGTTGTATTCCAAAGTAGTATTAACCCTGGATGACATGAACTATTTGATTTGTTCTTATCTCATTTATGCCATTCTAAATACCATAACAATGTGGTTATACTACTTTACAGACCAAAAGAAAACTGCCAATCTTTTACAAAAACCATGTAATACTTTTTTTTTTTTTTGTATATATGTATATAAAACAATTGCAACCTTCTGCATATCCACCACTAACCTGCCTCAGACACGTTGGCTACTGGTGAACGATCACTAGTAACTGGTGGGGGTGATGTCATTTCAGATCCAGTAGTTAAATCTGCTTTACCTGGTTCAACTGCAACCTCAAAGTCTTTGTGTCTGTCATTTATATCAGAAAAATTGAAATCTGCGGAAGTTTCATTATCACTAAGGCTATCTGAGGTACTTTGACCAGAACCACTCTCTTCATCAGTGGTAAGTACAGCCCAGGTACTTGACTCCGATGTATTTTCCAGAAGGGAGTCTCCAGTCTGAATATGCACTTCATACACAGTGAAGTCGCTGTGCTTCTCTCTGGTGCTGGTTGTTGGTGGTGCTGATGGCGAATACCATGTTCCATGCACATCAGAATATCTGCTCCTGTCAGTTGCAGCAGTTGAAAATGCGCTTCCTTCTTCAGATAGCTCTGAATATTCACTTACATTAATATTACTCTTCTCCATCCCTCTGCTTACAAAACTACTAGAATCAGCTACTGTGTTTTCTTGGGTTTCTGTATGTGATGTGGAATCTGTGCTGGTTATCATAATAAAACCATCATCTACTACAGAAGGCCCCATTATGGTATCGGAACTGACAGTAGGTAACGTATCAGGGGATGTCTGAGATGTAGCTGTTAACATTGTTAATGGGCTTGGACTCTCACTATTTGGAGAATCAGCTGTAACAGAAACATACACATTTGGTAAAAGAAGAGAATTTTGAACAGATATACTAGCTTCATTTACATCTGTAGATACGGAAGAAGAAAAGTCCTTATTGTATGATGAAGCAGGGGGAATGCCATGCATAGCATACGCATAGGTCGGCAAATCATTTATGGTAGTATCTTGTGATAATGTTTTGCTAGGCAGTACTGGAGTTGAAGCTACATGTGAAATCACAGAAAAAAATGGAGGTACAATATCTGAAGGTCGCTTAGCATTGTCATTTTCATACAATACACCAGAAGTTACAGTAGCTGACCAATGAGGTGCGGTAAGATGGTTATGCGACACTGACATAGTTTGTTGTGATACTAAGGACTCAACAGAATTTGGAGACAAAACATTACTAACAGATGTTACATATCTAGAATGCAACAAAGACTCAGTAGAGACAACAGAAGCAACAGGTAACAGTAATGATTCAAAAACAGAAGTAAAATTATAAGAATGAAAAGTATCATTCAGTGTTCCAGGACTAGTCACATTTGAAACAATGCTAACATTGGATGATTGTAACAGAGTTTGGGGAGAGCGATCATTAATTGATTGATCTGGTATGCCATGAAATAATTCTTGAGTTGGAGAAAATAGCATATCAGAAGAAGCAGAGACAGATGTTGAAGCTGCAGCAAGCTTAGATTTAAGCAATATGTCACCAGAGTCTGTAGATACAGAATTTAATAACTCATCAATAAGCAGATTTTCTGACACTGCATTAATGTCATCATCAAGACTCCTGGTAGTGGGAAATGACACTGGATGGATTTCCTGTGATGGCTTCTTTCCCCTAAACACATCGTCCTTGACATCAGGTATAGAAAGGCCTGATAGCACTTTAGTGTCTGCATGTGAATCCACTGAACCATAGGTAGTGGAATTTTGAAGCCCAGTGTCAGATTTAGCTATGTATTCAATTTTTATTACTGGCCTGTGTTCCATAAATTCCTTTAATTCATTTGGTCTATACAAATCTCCACCTGATGCAACAGATGAAGATTCTTTTGGAGGTTTTAAATCAACCATCCCATTGTGAAAAAAACCACTACCGGAGAAAGTTTCAGAATTATCATCATCACTAAGTGTGGAACGTGTAGGCTGAAGTAACAAGTCCTGAAACATTTTTGTACTTGGTTTATAAAATATATCATTGCTATCATTTTTAATTAAGGTGCCCTGGTGAAATATGCCAGCAGTTTCATGCACATGTGCTGTAGAGTCATCTGAAACAGGAAAGGCTTCCAAAGTCAAATTACTAGACAAGGGATAGGTAAGTTCAGACACCCTGGAAAGTGCATGCATCTTTAAATCAGTGCTGGGGGAGTGAAGCTGAGGAGTCAGTTTATTATCATTAAAGGAGAAACCCTCCTGATCAAATGTCAATGTTTCAATAGCAGCATGATCAGTCTTATGTGGTTTCACATTAGAATTATATGTATGGCTTGACAGAACTAAAACATTGCTTTCAGCAAGCACCAAAGAAGCATGCAAGGAAAGTGTATCAGTTGCAAGTGTCTGAGTAATTTGTGAAGACATTTCAGAGACTGCATACAGATGGCGGGACACTTTACTACTGGAAGAAGCTGAGGAAAATGTAAGCAAAGGTGTGCCATCAGAGTAAGAAAGGGAAGGTTCAAAAGACACATCAACACTGGGAAATACAGGTGTGGCATGCAGGATCAAGTCTGAATCTGAAATAGCAGGGGTAGCTTTCAGGAGCGTAGTATCATACAGCAAGGGAGTAGCTAGAGGAAACATTTCACTAGTGAATGAAGGTTGAAGAGGTATCTCACCATTAGGTACAGGTTCAGTTGTCTGAGTGAGTACCTCAGCCACAGTAGATGCTGCGCCATGATGCCGAATGTTTGGAGAGATAGATTCAAATAATGTTTCAGGAGGTGAAGATGTAGACTGAGAAAACTGTGGTATTCCTACTTCAGAAAGAAGAGTAGCTTGTAACATTACTGCCCCACTGGGTGAAGTAGCTCGTGGCATCTCTGTCCCACTAGAAGATGGTGCTAACATTAATTTATCAACATATTCATCAATAGCATTAGTTGGATGCTGCTCCTCTGCAAATTGAGGGACCTTTGATGCAGAGGTAGAGGTTGAAATGTTATATACATCAAATTTATTGATGTGGTCTGTGCTTGAGGATAAAGGAAAGGCATTATTTGCATCTGAAAAAGGGAGTGTAGAGGACACTGCATTTCCCTGAGAAATCTTTTCATTAGCAGAGGTTGTAGGTTGAGTGTCAACTGTGGTGTCACTGAAAATGAGATTTGGATTCCTAGTTGGAATTGAAAGGTTAATTTTACCGCTAGTAGTTATTGTTTGAAGTTCATTAACAAGATTGATATGTACATCTTTTTCATCATTACTTTTGGTAGTCTCAGAGATGTTGTGCATCCAAATTTCAACAATACTTTTCTGATCTTTTTTATTATAAGTTTCAGAAGGTGGATGCGGTGTTGCAGCATTTTCTTCTATTCCTGTGGAGGACTGAGTTGTATAAACCATTGCTTTGCTTTTAGTCTGTGATGTGGGATACACAAATGATCTTAGAACATCATGTTGCTGTTGTAGTGCATCATCTGTTGTCTTTATTGTAGGCTTATAGGGCAGCGAGTCAGGCTCTCCTTTGCCATACTCTGATGTTGTTACTTGAGTCCCTTGTCCTTGTATTTGGTTTAAAGTACTAACAGTGCTTAAAGGTATTCCTGGACTTTTGTTTTCCGTTTCCTCTTCTACCTCTTCACTGTCCTAAGAAAAATTGAAAACAGGATGTTTAACAGAGTTTTAAGTGTCACATTCAGAATATATTACTTTCAAGGCCATATCATATTATATGTGTGTATGTGTTTGCATGTGTGTGTGTTTAGCAATATTCTTAGATTTCTGAGACATCTGAAATAAAGCATACACAAAAACTTTACCAATCATATATTGTGCAAAAATAGCAATTTCCAAACTACTTGAACAGTTCATACAAAAGAAAGAATGGGTTGAGTTTCACACCAGCTTTGTTAAACTGGCAAATATGTTTTCTTCTATTATATCTAAAATTGTAAATCTCCTGCTGGGATTGTGGGGCTTATTCATAAAATTTTAAATAGCCATGAACAGGTCCAAATTCACATCCATTCACAAGTTCTCCAACGCCACTTATTCATCACACTCCGTTATGTTGCAAATTTGCGAGCAATTCAGAATCTTGCAACAGCGGCAGATTTATGGAGATCTTTGCACAATTTTATGCGTGCATGCAACTGTCTCCTATACTCCAAATGTTGGAGTATATTGACGTGGTGAATTTGGCAAGGCGTACTGTTCTGAATGACCTGTTTTGACTTTGCCAGATGAAAGTGGCAGAGTAGAGCATTGATGGCAAGGCTCTGGTGAAGCTTAAAGTACACCGGTCACTTCAAAACTAATACTAATTTAGGTTGTACTAATGAAATAAAGGTTTTTGTAAACATATGTGTATTTAAAAAAATGTTATGGGAAGATGACAGAGAGAAATGCTGTATAAAGGTCCATTATTTTTAAAATACATAAATATTTACAAAAACAATTATTTCATTAGTATTAGTACAAACTAAATTAGTATTAGTGTTTTGAGGTGACAGAGGTGTACTTAAAGGTGACTTAAGTGGATCACTCAAAAGACAAAGAAAATACTGTATAAGTGACAACATAAACTACAAGTATGTTTCTGTAAAAAGGGGTGTAATATTCACTTAATTTACAGTTAAAGTGATAGTGTAAAGATAATGTCACTTCACTAGGGCTGGTGTTGATGAATGTACATCACTCCGCATCCATTACTGTTTGAATGAATATGCTGCACTATGCAGGAAATAGTGTCCAATGCTGCTTATTTCTTTGGCAAGGCAATCCTTAGTATATAAGGAGAAAAAATTTGTTTTTCCAAAAGTCTGTTGGAAGTAGGGACAAAAAGTGCAGCAAATTCACTTTGACTGTCAGGACAATGCATGTGAGCTCATAAAAAGTGAGCTAAAATAATACACATCATACTTTATTACAAAACATAGCTCCTTTTCTTTATAGACGGACTAGATTAGATCACCTACAACTGCTCCCTTACTACAGAAGCATTTTTTTAGCAGTCTGTGTGAGAGAGGCTGGTTGTAAGACAAATCTAGGAGGAAGCAGAATGTCTCTTCATTCCGCGGATAATGAAAAGCGTGGACATTCTGAATAATGGGCAGAAAATAGCACAGAGAACAAAATATAAAAATAAAGGAAAAACAAAGCTTGTGAAAGTGTGCGGCGTGGAGGATCACTCAAATGCTGGGGCAGTCTTTAATGAATAGCATGCAGCAAACAGTGAGTTTCTTAAGCATTCCGTGTTTATTCACAGCATTAACTTAAATCATGGCCATTCATGGCAAAGCAAAGTCAGTTTAAACAAAACATTCAGAAATTAAATCCCTAGGCACAAAACAAACAGCCAAACAAAATCCCTCTTGCACCAGCTCTGGTTAAGTAACAGAATGTCTTAATCTTTCCTGGGTTACCTATTTATTTCTTTGTAGTGCAAACACTTTCCTAGGGCAAGAAATTTTCCATAGATCTTGGCTTTTCTCACAAGGATTTTACAGCTCCCCCCTTTCAAATTCTGCCTTCTCCACCCACACAGGCTCCCAGCTGCCTTTATAAATCAGGCTCCTTTAGTTTGCGCCTGGGGTAGTTTGCAACACCTGAGCTGAAGTCCAGTAGTTGGTTTTTATAATGGGGCAAAATACCTGCCTTCAAACACTACTACCTTACAATGGCTAAAGATTAACCACACATTATCAGTACAGATTTATACAAGAACAGTGGTGTACTGTTTAGCCTATGAAGATATGATGGTAGAGAAGAAAAAGACAATGTTACCTACATTTACTGTGTCATCTGCCTAAATGTAATTTTAATCACATGATCATAGAAAGTTGTTCAATCATCACCAGTTCTTGCATTAATAAGGGTACTGGTGGACACCATGAAACTGATGGTCACCAAAGTGAATTAAACACAAATACGATGACAATAAGTGACTGAGACATGTGGTAAATTACTTTCTGATCATAATAATAAGTTAACTTTGTCCCCACTCCTCACACCAGGGCCGGTTCTACCTATGGGCGATGGCCCAGGGCGCAATCTATCTGAGGGGCGCTGTTGCCAACATCACCCATCTCTAAACTTGATCTCCTCCCCCCTACACACCCCCCTGCCCCGCGACACCCCCCCTTGCCCCGCACCCTCCGCTCACCTCCAACAGCATTCCAGCGACGCACCTCCTCTGATGAGGTAAGTTGAATGCGACGGCTATCCTTACTGCTTCGGGTCTTGTCGGCAAGACCCGAACATCTAAGGAGCGCAGTCACATTCAGCTTACCTCATCAGAGGAGGTGCGTCGCTGGAATGCTGTTGGAGGTGAGTGGAAGGTGCTGGGCAAGGGGGTGAGGCGGTGCGGGGCAGGGCAGAGGGGGTGTGAGGGGGGTTTGCCCAGGGCACCAATAGGGCCAGGACCGCCCCTGCCTCACACACACACACACTTTTTCAAAATTATACAGTATGGCATTTTAATTAAAGTAAATACTACATTAGTAAAGTATAATACCTCTATGATTTCTTCAGTCTCTGTAAATTCGCCAAATGGATCAGTGCCTAAAAAAAAAAAAAACACATATATATTATCTGAATTAAAAAGAGCAATCTAATAAAACATAACTAAGGTTTCTAGGCATGTTTTTCATATGTTTCATTTTCCATTGTAGACATTATACGAGATCCCCTAAATATTTATAGTTCTGTGAGAGATATTAAAGACTGAGTCCTGTGATCAAATTTAATTACTCCAATCTAGGAGCAATTTGGGAAAATGTGCAAATAGGGGGAATAAGTACTGTCCAAAACCAGGTAACAAAATGGAACCCTAGACTCACTGTATTGAGGTTTGACTTCCATGGGCGTCCAAGGAGGAGGCAAGAGCCTACATTGGAAGGCAACCATGTCACAAAATGCAGTGCATCTGTGCCACTCGGGGGGTTATTCACTAAAGTCCAAATTTTGTGTATAGGTGTGAATTCGCCAGATAAAGACAGTCACAATAACCTACTAATGTCGCAGTCGCGTCTTTATAATGAGAATATTGTCACAGTCCCGACTTTATTATGGGAAAATTGTCACGACTTTGTAATGGGGAAATTGTCACAACTTTACAATGGGGAAATTGTAGCGGATTTGCTATGGGAATCCGCTGTTTGCAAATTCGACAGTTGAATTCGCACCTTAGTGAATAACCCCCAATCTGTCCTGTTCTATCTGCCTAACAGAGAGCCACTGCCAGTTTAGGAATACTCCATATTCTTTATGCGATGGGGATGTCATGACATCGCCTGGATTGTTTTACAAATGCCCATTTTGACGTCTCTAATTGCATATGCACTATACCTGACAAAATCCAGCCAACCTATAGAACAAGGGGAAAAACTAAGTATTATATTGTTTTCTGCATGCCTATAATAAAGCACAAGGAGATCATTCTCTTTAATCCACCTTATAGGAGAATTCTGAATGCATTCTTTAATCCTCCACTTCAGGGAGTGTAGATATACATGACATTTTACTGTATTCAGTACTGTATTGCATTATCTGGCATATGAATGTTAAATGTTACAATCATTACTTATAACCCAGTGAACTGACAAACTAGAAACCTGTATATGCAGCCCCTCTTCAGATGTGCATCATGGCTGATACCAGCAATACTGATACACAAGGGGGAGTTTTAGGTTGGTCATTCCTTTTTATAAGGCTCAGAATACACGAAGTTGGCATGTGATAAATAAAGACAATTCTTGCCAACCAGTAATCTATATTCAGTAGGCACACGTGTCTTGTGAGTTTTCAAAAAATATATCATGTTACCAAAATACACTGAATTATGGCCAGCACATGGATTGTATGTACAATAACAGCATCCACTTAGGAAAGATGAATTTTGAAACTTTTCACTTTGCGTTCTTTTTTCTGAATTGTTTGTCTAGCAGCTAAAGTTCTTTCAAATAACATCTGGCACATTGAATGCATCACTCAGAAGAGGAAATTAAATTCATATTGTCACAATACTCTGTTTTTGCTCCACAGAGACGAAGAACAAAGGTTTTGCACATAACTGGCAGTGTAAAGAGGTATGGCATGAATGTCCCTTAAATAAAAATAATTATACATACACACAAGTACATCCCTGTTCCTTGATCATTTAGAATGGAATAGCCAGTTTTCATCATGTGGTTAATCTAAGCAATGGTAAGAACTTTATTAAAAGTCAAAATAAATCTGATTTTAAATCATTTAAAACAAGAAACGTACGAGTTGTTATTTTGTCTTTATTAAAGACAAAACTACAAATCCATTCTTGGAAGAAATACACCTAGTAATTTTAGTAAAATATAAATAAAAGTGGGAAGATGTGATTTCCTATAAAATTTATGTTTTTCTTATCACTGTACATTTGTATATTTTTGAAGTATTCATGATGTCTCTGCATTTCTAGGGAAACAAACGTTCATTGATGTTTAAAAGACACAAATTCACTAATAGAGAAATAATATTTTTTGCAAAGAAATGTGTCAACATGTTTGCTTTCGTACATTCCTGCTCTGTATTGGTATAATTTGGTATTGAGGAATTTTTTTAAATATAATTTTATAGTTAGCAATCTAATTATACTAATATTTTTAACTTTACTATCTTAACACAAAGGGTCTTATTGACTAAAGTCCAAATTGATGCATAGAGCTAAGAATGTTTGCTTATTTACTAAACTGTGAAGTGACAAATATGCAACCAATTTGTTCATCTACGATAGTCACAAACTGACAGACTTCACCACTTCAAACTGTTAAATTGGAGGGTTGATGTCAGGGCTCTACTGTTGCGCAAGATGACTATTTAATCAAAAGTGACAATGGCGATTGCAACTAAATGACATCATGACAAAGGGACAAGGCGACATAGAAATATATATTCATGCAATACAATTAGCAGGACAGTGTGAAACTGACATCACTACCCTTCACTTGTTGAATTAGCATCACTGACATGACTTCTCATCCTACTTTTATCCAACTGACTATGCCACACTATGTATCTGACAGCAATCACTGCTGTCTGCTTGTTCAACAAGTCTGTTCTTCGCTTAGCCAATGCTAGGAAGTGAATTCACAACTATCTTGGCGATGTGACTCGAATTCACCCTTTATTCAATAAGACCAAGGGGGGAATTCACCATTCAGCGAAGTGATCTCCGAAGCATTTGGCTCACTTCGCAAATGGTATTATGCTCATGCTGATGTCCTGCGCGCGGACATCAGCATTTGCATTAAAGGGATTCCCATCTCAGCGAGGCAACTCTTTTGATCTCGCTGAGACAGGAATCCCTTTAATGCGAATGCTGATGTCCGTGTGCAGGACATCAGCATGCACATAATACCATTTGCGAAGTGAGCCGAAGGCTTCGGAGCTCACTTCGCTGAATGGTGAATTCCTCCCCCCCCAAATATCTAAGAAATGGATACTATGTATTTTTTCCCACAGAGTTTTTTCCTGAAATGGACACAAATAAAACGTAGGCTGTTACATCATCATATGAGTTTCCAAATCTCAGAATATTCTAATATTATCCAAAAAAAAAAAAATCATTATCTAACATTTTTATCTTTTATAAATTTGAGATCACAAAATGTTTCAGAAATTAAATCATGGTCCTCATTTTTGAAATTAGCAAGACTTTTTACTATTAGGCAATGGATAAATAAACGTGAACATTAATAATAAACTTAACATATAATGTCACATAGTGCTTATAATAATATGATTTGCAAAATAGGTAAAACATCTTACCTGATTTGTTTGGCTTTTCATTCTTGAAAACTGTTTTATGTTTTCTTTATTCACTTAAAAAACCATGTGACTAAAAACTATTGTAGCATATGCAAAGGAAATGTACTCAAAACTAAATGAATATCATTTGTATACTGTATGTGCAAATTTTACACTATAATTTCATAATTTCATATCCATGTGTTCATTTCCAGAGTAATGGACTAACAGAATGTAAGGGAAAAACTTGATGGTTTAAATGGCAGCTATGATTTAAATTAAATAACCAACAAAGGCACATAGACAATTTGCTTTTTATTTTGATTCCAATTTTTTCAACAAAAAGTTGACCAACTGACCTTGAAATTGTTGCTTTTACAGTATTACAGTATCACAAGTTAACAGAAGATCTACTGTAAATAGTATAATGTAGGAATTGAGACATGAATCATGTTTACACAAAAGAAGTACTTGGTAAACTTATGAATACATGACCCCCAACGGGGGTTATTCACTAAAGTCCGAATTGTTGCGTATAGGTGTGAATTCGCCAGTTTAAATAGGCTGCTACTGTTGCAGATGCGACTTTACTATGGAAAATTGTAGCAGTTGCAACTTTTAAAATTTATCGTGGATTTGCTATGGGAATCCACTGTTTGAGAATTCGACAGTCGACTTCGCACCTTAGTGAATAACCCCCTTAATATCTAAATGCTGTAAATCTAAAATTTAATTTTTACTAATGAATACTATATTTTTTTATACAAATAATTAGAAACATTTCAAAACATTACTTTCAATAAGACATTTGTGAACATGAGATGAAGAACATGCACATATGTGTTACATAAAAATGAAGGGTAAGGGAAGATGGACAAATTATGAGTCATGCTTCTGAAAAACAATATTAGAATGATTAATAATGTAATTCTGTTAATTCAAGCACCCATACCAATTTAACAAGGAATATTTTGGTGTCATTTAACAAAGGTCACATGCAATTCTTATATGTCCAGTACATTATGTATAGTGACAAACTCGCAATATCTTAAAAAGATTGGATTTAATTTAATTACTTAAATTACAGAAATGAAGAGGGGTGTGCATGTTTAAAAGTGTTAAGAAACTTGAAAATAAAGTATGAAATGAAATCTATAAAGTAAGAAATATTGACATTGTCTATGACTTTTTTAAATAGCCCCAACTTGTGATCTTAAAGAAACCCCAGACTTATTATAGGGAATATGTTACAATGGACATATTACAATATAAGACTAAGCAACCAGTTATTGTTTTTATTTATGTAACTCATGGAAACTCATTTTAAATGTCTAAATGAACATCATGAACACAGATGTGATTATAGTGAGAGTCTCAGACACATGGCTTTTTTTTTTAATGTAAATGATGTTGTTAAGTATACACATCTATAAAAATATATAATTTGCCTAAACAAATGGCAATGAAAGTACAGACTGAGAAGTAATGAAAAACTCTAACATTATAGCAGTACACCAGATGGTTTTTAATTAAAATCTGTTACCACTTTGCTAATTCTTGCCCACTCTATAAATCTGCTTCTTAAATTGAGTATATAAAAAAAATTCAACTTTGTAAACTGGTTATAAATTAGACAAGCAATTAAGTTATTCAGAATAGAATAAAACAACAAAATCATGAAAAATGCAAATGACGTTACTTGTATCAACATATGGGCCAATATTTGCACATCCAATTAAATGTACTAATATGTCCCATAAATATTTATTTAACCACAAACGTATTTTAGTTAATTTTTATAGCTCCAGATATTGTTTGACCCTACAATTAAACAACTAACTGACTGATTGTCTAAACTTTTGTCTAAAAATTACTTCATACAATGTGCGACACTAGCTTTAGTCTTGGATATCAAATGAATATTCTGAGATGTAATGCCTTAAATATAATTTGTATGTGTAATCTGCTTTGCTCCTGTTTGTCAAAATAAATCAATCAATGACTTGTTTTTACCAATGCATGTTATAAATTGGGTTGAAAAACAGATCAATTTTAATTTCAAACATGTAATAGAAACATAATTCATAATGGTTTCATTAAAAGGCAGCTCTTTTGCTGCTGACTCATCCTGGTGGTAAAAAAAAATAGATTGTAGGATTTAAAAGTCATCTGTGGATAAAAATACATAAAATACATAATTGTCAATGCAATGTAAATTTTTGTTCTAATTTGTTGAAATTTATTAAACTCGGAAAAGCCTGATTTTACTTTTCCAAGTTTATCCAGAGAACATCTCATCTGTTCATACGGAAAAAAAAAATCAATTGCTCGATATTTTGCAATCGATATTTACCGACCGAATCTTTTCGATTGAGTTTTTCAATGGAAAAGTAGCTATACTTTACATTAGTAGTATATCTACCTTTTATCGAAAAATCAAAGATTGAAAAATTCTATTGAAAAGTTTCAGTCGTTAAATATCGATCAAAAATCTAGAGCGATTTTTGCCGCACGAACAGCCGAAATTCTCGGGATAAAATCTGAGAAGTGAAATCGGGCTTTTCCGAATTTAATAAATTTCGCCCATATGAGAGTGATGTCACAGTGTAAATTTAAGTGAAGCTCGCAAACAACTAGATTGCTGTATAATCATATACCTAGCATATACTGTATTATTTATAATGCAAAACTTTAAGGGTATTTGTTGAAGCTCTACAGTCCGTTACAAAAAGCCAGACTTTATAAAAATCCAAATCAACAGCACGACTAAAAACTAACATCTCTCATTATAAGTATAGATAATACTTTCTTTCAGTGCTGTCCAGTTCTATTATGTAAAAATATATGTTCAGAACACTAGTGTGGCCCCTTGTCTAAGGAAAAGAGGTCATATTGAATGAAAGCTTGTGTATGAACACTGATTAGTAGGTCAATAAAAATGCATCTCCAAACAATTAATTCCCTATCACTTAATTGCATGACCCCCATTACTCACTATAAAATAAAATTTATATGTATGCCGATAAACTTCAAAAAACTAGAAAAAAGTTTAGCTCTTTCAACGAGATCTAGGTAAGTTTCAAAATTCCTTTAAATGTACAAAAAATACAGAAAAATGTAAGTGCATAATATGCATTTTAAACCTAATATATTTTTAAACTACACTCCTCATAATAAAGTACATATAAATTAAATGTATAAGTTTTTTTAATTTACTTAATTGGCATATAAAGTTATAAAAGAATGGCATTAGGTTGCTGTCAGCAATGAGCAAATAGAACAACAAATATGAAGCAACTTCAAAGATAATATTTTTACAAGCACTATATAGGAATAGGAGTTATGTCAAGCAAGTGAGAATTTTTGTTTTTATGGCGTTTCGGTTTTTTACTTGTTTATCAGTTCTTAGGAAGTAACTAAATGAAGTATATACTAAATTCTTCCATTCTATACACCACTATTCAATATGATATTCAGTATATCAGTCACTATTGAAAGCGCATATGATAAAATCACAAAGGAAATGTGTATTACTCAAAATACAGCACATTTAAATAATCATTTCTATAAATGCGCATACCTTGGGAATCCAGTGTCATATCAACGATCACTTGATCACTATGTTTTCCATAAAGGCCATTTGTGCAGATTGCCACTACCTGTAGAACATAACTGCTGTTGGGCAATAAATTAGATATAATAGCACCCTAAATTGGGAAAGAAAAGAAAGGCAGCTTTTATTATGGGTTTATGTTCATTTGTATTTTATTTTCAATAAGTCAATGCACTTGTGTTTGATTTGCTTAATTATTTACTGTACTTTATTATATTTATCTATTTGTCATTTCTAAATGGAATATTAAAGCATGTTCTGTATATGGTAATTCATATAAACTAGCAATACAATGTAAGAAATTCTGACCTATAAGTAAAAGTTAACTATATTTTTTATTATAATGGAAATTAGGTCACATGATCAGTATCATCCAATGACTAATCTACTATATAAAACTATACTTTTGTAACAATATTTTATATACGTGGGCAAAAATCCATTATTCCCTATGGAGATGGTTTAGAACATTTTTTCTAAGTAACAATCAAAAAGATTAGCGATATGGAAATAGATGAAAAAGAAGCTCCATTGTAAGTAATGTAAAGTGTAGTGCTATTAACTCATTTATATTTATCAATATTGATACATTTAATCAGCACTACATACAGTGTCTATGGAAAGTATTGAGATCCCTTTACATTTTTCACTCTTTGCTTCATTTCGGCCATTTGGCAAGATCAAAAAAATGAATTATTTTTGCTCATTAATCTACACTCTGAACCCCATCTTGAAAGAAAAAAAAACAGAAATGTAGATATTTTTGCTAATTTATTAAACAAGAAAAACTGAAATATCACATGGTCTTAAGTATTCAGACCCTTTGCTCAGTATTGAGTAGAAGTATCCTTTTGAGATAGTACAGCCATGAGTATTCTTGGGATTGATGTAATAAGTTTTTCACACCTGGATTTGGGGATTCTCTACCATTCTTCCTTGCAGATCCTCTCCAGTTCCCTCAGGTTGGATGGTGAACGTTGGTAGACAGCCATTTTCAAGTCTCCCCAGAGATGCTCAATTGGGTTTAGGTCATGGCTCTGGCTGGGCCAGTCAAGAATGGGCAAAGAGTTTTTCTGAAGCCACTGCTTTGTTATTTTAGCTGTGTGCTTAGGGTCATTGTCTTGTTGGAAGATGAACATTCGGCCCAGTCTGAGGTCCAGAGCACTTTGGAAGAGGTTTTCATCGAGGATATCTCTGTACTTGGTCGCATTCATCTTTCCTCCAATTGAAACCAGTTGTCCTGTCCATGCAGATGAAAAACACCCCCATAGCATGATGCTGCCAGCATCATGTTTCACTGTTGGGATTGTATTGGGAAGGTGATGAGCAGTGCTTGGTTTTCTCCACACATACCGCTTAGAATTAAAAAACCAAAAAGTTCAATCTTTGTCTCATCAGGCCATTTCTCATAGTCTGGGAGTCCTTCATGTGTTTTTTTTCAAATTGTATACAGGCTTTCATTGATTGATTGACTTGATTCATTCATTCAGTGATAGTTGTCTTTGTGGAACTTTCTTGCATCTCCCTACTGCATCTCTGGAGCTCAGCCACAGTGATCTTGGGGTTCTTCTTTATCTCTCTCACCAAGGATCTTCTCCCACGATTGCTTAGTTTGGCTGGATGGCCAGGTCAAGGAAGAGTTGTGGTCATCCCAAACTTCTTCCATTTAAGGATTATGGAGGCCACTGTGCTCTTAGGAACCTTGAGTGCTGCAGAAATTCTTTTGTAACCTTGGCCAGATCTGTGCCTTGCCAAATTCTGTCTCTGAGCTCCTTGGGCAGTTCCTTAGACCTCATGTGCTCTGACATTCACTGTGAGGTCTTATATAGACAGGTGTGTACCTTTCCTAATCAAGTCCAGTCAATTTAATTACACACAGCTGGACTCCAATGAAGCAGTAGAACCATCTCAAGGAGGATCAGAGGGAAATGGACAGCATGTGAGTTAAATATGAGTGTCACTGCAAAGGGTCTGAATACTTATGACCGTGTGATATTTCAGTTTTTCTTGTTTAATACATTTGCAAAAATATCTACATTTCTGTTTTTTTTTCTTTCAAGATGGGGCGCAGAGTGTACATTAATGAGCAAAAAAAACCCCAAAACTTTTTTGATCTTAACAAATGGCTGCAATGAAACAAAGAGTGAAAAATTTAAAGGGGTCCGAATACTTTCCGTACCTACTGTAACTTGCGGGAAACTGAAAATGTGACAATGCAGCGAAAGGCAGCAAAATGGATCAAACTGCAGCAAATGGGTCAAAATTACCCACATACATCCACTTCTGGGACTTGCTTTACCACAGCGTAGCTCAGGTCCTTTCACAGTACACCAACAGGACATACACTTTAAACTTGTAGCACAGATTCATTTCATATAGAACAAATACATCTTTGTATCTTTGTACATAGTTACACTTCTATTATCAACCATGAAGCAGGAGAAGCACTCTCCACTTTCTGGCATATGTGCAGGCATTCTACCTCATGGAAGTTACTCAGAGGAATTCTGCTTAGCATCTGTCACATTTCATGTAAAACACTTGGGTGTTCTACACCCCCTGCATTCCTTGTTCAGGAAACTACCCTTCTGCAGCTAGGATTCCACCCAGTAATTACATAAATAAATGATCTACTGCACTAGATGGGACCACCATATAGCACTTTACATAATGGTAAAATATTAAATAATTAACCTAATATACAGACTCTTAGAAAATGAAATACATATTTTAATTTTCCTACACATATAACTGATATACTTTACTATATCTTAAATAACACAAAGTTGTTTTTGCTGCAATTACATCAAAGGATTGACAAACAAATGATCATGCCCAAACTTTTGCTGGTTGTTCTTTACTACTGACGCAAGGTAAGTCAGCCGTTATTTGGTACAAATCAAATGGCCCAATACCTTACATCGTTGCTGTATGGATCTCAAATATCATGTACAACAGGTGTGGTCATAACGAGACAAAAAGCATGCTTAAAGGAAGAAGGAATTCAACAGGCAAATAAAATGGCATCCCTCTTATGTTTCAGTAACCCAAGACTTGGGAAAAATATATTATTAGTTTATTGTGCCTTGATATACAGCCCCATTGCAAGTAAAAGGATGCAATATGCAGGTATATATGCCAATAGGTAACAAGTTGAATTTAATATATTAAAAAGTTTATTTTATTTTACCAAATCTTGATAGCCATCGGTCAGATGTTCATGCTTAGTTTCATCCTCCCCATCTAAGCGTTGATAATACACCACATATCCATCAATCACACCTTCATAAACAGCTCTTGGTCTCCTCCATGTAATTAGAAGACTTGTGTTGTTCTTTGAATCAGCTCGGACATCCTCAGGTTCAGAGCTGCAAACTAGGAAAGAAATGTGATTAACAACTTTTTATGAATCTTTACTGAAGAATGTAGATGGACAGTGGCATGCATGAAAATTCCACAGTATGCATGCAACTGAGTCCATAGCAGTCCTCTTATTTGACAAATCTATCCACAGCTTCATAAATAAGTAGAAGGGAATTTGCGACTATTTTGGTGATGTGACTCAAAATTGTAGTGAAGTGAATTAGACAGGTGAATTCAGACTTTAGTCAACAAGGCCCTAAGCTACTAGATGGGACTAAGTGCACATATCTCAATTTTTTACCAATAAAGCAAATTACAAATACAACAAATCTTTGCTAAAGAGCACCCATAGGAGAGAGGAATCTTTCTAATATCCCTACTACCCTATACCAATTTCACAGCCAAGTACAAACCATTTAAAGTGTACCTGTCACCTCAAAACTAATACTAATTTAGGTTGTACTAATGAAATAAACATTTTTTTAAATATATACTGTATGTATTTTTAAAAAATGTATCTTTATAAATAATTATTCTGTCATCTTCCCTGTCATCCTGACTTTTCTTTCCTCAGTCGGGTGGGCAGGGCTAAATGATGATTGCCCTCCAATCTAATCCCTCAAATCACAATCTAGCAGGGATCTAATTGGATGAGCTATAAAGTCAATCATAATTTATGTAGCCCACCCACTCAATTCAGGAAAGAAAAGACAGGCTGACAAGGAAGATGACACAGAAAAACACTGTATAAAGGTACATTTTTAAAAATTACATATATATTTACAAAAACATTTATTTCATTAGTACAACCTAAATTAGTATTAGAGTCTTGAGGTGAACAGGTGCACTTTAAAAGCTAGGTGTTGAGTTACAATTACAAAATGACATAGTCCCCATCTCCAGAACCTTAAATCCCTTCCCGCAGTGTGAAAATGTCATTCTAGATATTTATTTTCTTCCTAGCATTGAGTTAGATTTGCAAAGCAGAAATCATAAAGCCTGGCACTACCCTAAAACCATTATTCTTTTGACTAATTTGAGAATATAGTTTTTAATATGATTGTTTTGAAAAGTTCATAGATAAGGCCGTTATGATTTAGCTGCAGAACTGAACGTTAATTGCGAAATTTATTAAGGTCGAATAGGCTTTTTTCCACCTTTTGACTGAAAATTCAATAAAAAACCTCAAAAGTTATCGAAAATTCAATTGCAAATTTTTGATATCGTGAGTATCAAAAATTAAAAATCACGATATTGAATTTTTCCATCGAAATGATCAATATTACAGATTTTCCATAGAAATATACAGATTGAAAAGTTTCAACTGAATTTTCGATATCACATTATTGGAAAAAATTCAATATTGCGATATCGAATTTTTGATCTTGAGGTAAACTAATTTTATTTTTGTATAAATTACTATTCGAAATCACATCAAAATGATTGATATTGTGATATCAATGCTTTCGACTTTATTAGAATTTGCCCTAAGTATGTTTAGCATGGAAAAAAATACATTTTGCTCATTTTAACAAATTATTCATCAAAACTACATGTAGTTCAATTATTTGTCTTTAAAACCTCCACTAACGTTAGCTAACAAAAGACCTGTGTGGTACAAAGGAATGAATGGTCTCTGCGGTCATTAATCAGCATTATAAGGTTAAAATTCTTTCTACAGTCTCTATAATAAGAAAAACTCAATCTTGAGAAATCTCATGAGAACAATGCGAGATTTCTCCCGGTAAACACGCAAAGACCCAGTGCGGTCTTTCAGGACTCTTTCAGAGTTTCTGACTTTCAGTTCAGAGTCTTTCAGAGGGGGCCTGTTGCCTATTGTAAAGCTATTATACACTTGCATGCATTCAATTTGGATTTTGAAACATCCAAAGACACTTTTTATTGTATAAAATAAAAGACAGTCTGCCTTCTTAAAAGATGATCAGTCACATAACCTGATAAATAGCATCATTGAAAACATGGGCACGAGACAATATATGATAATCCACCTGTCAAATACAATTATGCATCACCTTTTAACATGAAATGAACAGACTTTCTTATGAAACAAACAGCACATAAAAAGATCACCTCTATACATGAGATGTGGAAAGTGATCAGTGCACATATGAATTGATAAAATGTATATATTATATACTGTATTTATTAGTGTAAGGTGTCCAATGAAATCAATAAAATAAACAAGTCAACATTTGAAAAAAATAAACATTCTGTATAAGTTATAAAATATAATTTGCACACTTACGAAGGCAAAAAATGTAACTTTCAGGAATGCAACTTACCTGTCTCCTTCGGCGTCACAGCAGTTACATCATGTGGTTCCATTGCGGTCGCGTAAATTCACCGTGGTTTCGTTGCGGTGGCATAATTTCTGTTGCAGCCGCATTCCTGCCTTTTCATCTTTTTAAGGCAACTAGTCCTGGTTTCCAGTGCCCAATTATAGAGCTACTTTGTTTGTTCTTGGGTGCTATTCTGCTCCTGTTTACTTGTACTTGACCATAGCCTATTTTTTGGACTATTCTTGCTCTCTGCCTGCCCTGACCTTTGCTTCTGACCTGACTACACTACCCACTGCCTGCCTTGACCCTTAGATTTGTTTTTGGACTATACCTTTTGCTTTACCCATCCACCAGTGGACAGCTAACCTAGGGGCCGCAACCTGGGGATTCTCTGCAACAAAGCCCACATCCCCTTGCAGGAGTTAATGGTGAAGGCCAGGGATTTCCTTAGACTCTGAGCTCTAGGTATAGCTTGCGCCAAGTCCCTGCGGACCCGCACTACAACCTCCTACTCCGCTCTAACTTCTTCAGGTGATTTCCTATAGTAACCTTGGCTTATGCTAGAAATTAGCAGTATACTTGTCTTTTTCCTTACAGCTTTTTAGGTTTAATACAGAATTTCTTTCCTTTGTTTGCCATTAATTTAAATGAAAATACTCCATTTTCTCATAGAGATTTAACGCACTGCTCTTCAATTTGTTCTGAATGACAGATTGCTTTGTTCAATCATTTTCCTTTATGTATTTAATGATATCTCAAACTGATCAAAATCATTATCTAGCATTAGACCTCCGAATGACATAGATAATTTATGGTTAACATTCAGAAAAATGAATAGGAATTATACTGTTTCAAGCATTTAATTGGTTAGCAAAAATATCTTCAGTCATGACAAATGTTATAACACTTTTATTAAGATGGAGAAAAAAAAGTTACCTGGTTCGGGAATTTCCTCTGTGCCAGTGTAAGATGAAAATACTTGACCTGAGAATTTATACTGCTGATGCCTATAGTTGTTTTGCAAATAATCCATTACCATAACATATCCAGACTGTTGCATTGTGAGGATTTCACAAAACATCTCCAGCTATAAAAAAAAAATGAATGTAATGTCAAACTTGCTCATAGTAAAGCAAATTGTATGGAAAACCTTAGGGTAGACATACAGAAATTCCATACTATATGATTGGGCATTTTGGCTGGGGCATTTAAACTATAAATTGTGCTTCTTAGAACCAGATATGAGTATCCTAAAATTCTTCTCCTCAAGGAGTAAAATACTAGATTCTACATGCTTATGTCTGGCCTTCCCTGGAGAGTCTGGGATTGGAGTGTATATGTCTGGTCAATCATTTAGTTCTTCCTATTTAGGGTGAAATTTATTAAAATCGGTAAAATTACCGAAATCGCGATATTGGTAAAAAACGTTCGATATCGCGATATCGATATTATCGCTTTTAATAAATTTCATTATATATAGACTGTTCATCTTTGGCCTTCTACCAGGAGGGTAGTAGCAGCCCAGGCATAAAGGATAGAATTAAAGGTTAGCTCACCTTAGAGGTGAGAAACAAGTCTTTGCAAGCAAGAGTAGTTCTGCAATCTTAGCTTGCCAGGAATTGTAGTAAAGTCAGTGGCTGAATATGTTTTCAAGTAGCAAAAAATATCAAGTGAAGATCCAAATAGACAGGATCCAGTAGATGAATACTGAGTGAGGTGCACCGTCTAGTATTGTTCTCTGTCTTACAGCTACCGTATATACCTCACCAACAGCATGAACTACTGTCAAACCATATGTGCTGTAACTATTTATCATCACTATTTATTCCTGTTTGTGTCTCTTAGTTTCATTTTTCAATCTGTATTCACAGTTCTTGTTGCTATGCAACTTTCTGGGTCACTGCTTTTTTGGAGATTTGTTTTATTAATGTTTTGTCTCCAGTAGATTTCCTAGCTGCAAAACATCATTCCCTTCACCTGCTCATGTCCTATTTCCTCTATGATTAAACTGTAATGAATATTTATGGGTCTCTCATTTCCTATACTCCATATACTACTGAAAAGAGAAAATATTTTGGGCAGATCACCTGATTTTTTGTGTTTTTCTATATGACACAGTCTTTCATTTATACTACCTTTTCCACATTTGGTGCTTTGATTATTTATTTGCAGTGATTATTCGTCATATTGAAGACAACCACAAAGCACAATGACCGAAACTTGTAACCAGTAATTTGTTAGCTTCCTTTATTTCTACTATATCTACTAATGATATTCTATGTATTATGTAAAGCTTCAATGGTTTATAGAATATGACTAAATAACATTTATAATGATGATTTATCAAAAGATTCAAATTCAATTAAGCGATTAACTTAAAATTTCTAAATACCCCAAAGCCTCCAAAAAGGGCAATTGGGCCCCATTTGCAAAATTTGCTTTCCTGCAAGAACTCCCCCATCCCCAATTATGACTATTTTCTTAATCCCAATTCATCTATTTTATATTGTTTAATCTCTACATGTGGGGTTATTCACCAAGAAATAATGCAGTAATGCAGACTTGTCATGCAAACACCATGATCATTTAAAGGCCCCTTTAGAACCATGTGTTTTACTTAACACAGAGTAGACTAGAAGCACTAGGGGAAGTTCAATATCATGGCAGTTCACAGGAGAATAATCAAATAATTAAGATAAAAACATGGTTGGTCCCAGTGGTCTCTAGGCCCCTGAGGTCCTGTGGTAGTCCACCTGGCAGATCACGAGGCCCAAGCAGACTTACACAGCAGGCCAGCCCAATAGGGCTGATATTTCCTCTCCAACGGTGGACCCTTCAATCCCAAAATTAGGAAAGTTCTTTAAAAACAGTGTTCATTCAATATTTTCTTTAGATGAGACAAGGACAATTGATAATGTTTTAGAAATGTCAGTTACAGAAAATTATTTTTGTTGCAATGGTTAAATACAATGTGACACACTCTGATAGTACCTGAATTTCAGAAATAGTAACCGTGTCCTTAAACACAATCCATTCCACTGTTTCTGAGCATGGAGGGCTTGTTAGTGAACCATTATAGGAATAATATTTGTCAGTAAAGTTTGGCAGAAGATTCAACAAAACAAATGGTTCTAACTTAGCTTTCTTACCTGCGAGAGAAAAACAGAAATAGAAATATTATAAATTTCGAAGCCTAAAGCAGATATAACTAGTAACAAAAAGGTACAAGAGATTGCAGCTTAAAATAATTGCTATAGCACATTCAGTATTTCAGCTTAAAGGGAAAAAATGATTACTTGACTCAGACACTGAACTTACCAAAACGACGTACATTATTTACTCCATCAATTATTTCATTGTAATTCTCATTCTCTTCTTGGCCAACCTGAAATCGAATAACATAATAAAACAGATGACAGGCTTAAATACAAACTGCAAAGCACCAGAAAATTTGCACCATAAATGAAGGTTACAAAGGCAACAGACATAAATCTGACCTAAGTATTATTAGCAAGAGTGGCTGCAAAAATCATTAATGGACATTGAGTGAAATTTATTAAAGTAAAAAAGGCAGTTTTCAACCAAAAAAAATTAAATAATTTTTTTCTTCAAAAATTATTAAATTAATTATTACGGATTTTCCATAGAAATAAACAGATTGAAACATTTTGATCGAATTTTCGATATCGCAATATTGAAAAAAATTCAATATTGGGATATTGAATATTTTTGATATTGCGGTAAACAAATTTTAATTTTGTATAAATTACCATTCGATATCACATCAAAATTATGGACATTGCAATAATGATATTTTAGATTTTATTACAGTTCGCCCTAACTGTTGAAACACTCCATCAGTACTTGAGTAGTGGTCAACCTACAGGCCAAAAGAATAATCCTTCACATGCTTTAAATCCCTAATCATTCTACATGACCTACATATATCTATCTTTTTTATTCCAGTGATTACATGCAGCTTAAGATACGTTTATTTGGCTCACTGTATTTAAATTAGAGTAAAAAAAATTCAATGTTTTGGAAATTCACTACAAATATTATATGTGTTTTGTAAAAGTGTCATTACTCTCCAAAATAAATATATATTTTTTAAACTGTCTTTAAGCTACCTCCACATACCTCAAGTGGCCTAATTCCATGGGACAGTCATGTTTTTGGGTCCTGTCCACACATTCCCTGGTCCCTGTCTAAAAATCTCCCTTCCCTCCCCTTTCCCCACACCTGATAGCTGGCTCTTGTGATAAACATCACTGGTGCACAGCCAATCAGGGGGAGTGGGAGGTGCACTGGTGACACCATGTTAGTAGCTATGAAACTACTGTTCTTTTGAAGTTTAATTTCAACTTTTGGATTTACATAGTTGACCTGACACAAAAAAACACCAAAATGGAAATAGTTTAGGTTTTTCTAGTCAACATCCAAATTATATACTGCAATGGTAAAAAACACAAGAGTAATAGAAGGAAAATGAAATACCATTACACTATTATATTTTTAACATATGTTACAAATCCAGCTAGTTAAGAATTAGCATGGGTACGGTAATATGGTAAAATAAATAGAAAGTCATTTTAACTTACCCTAAATAAAATGGACAAAGCTTTCAGTTTGCCATTACCTCTAACGGCCTCATCAAAACTTTTAAACTCATCACTGTTAAAGCAGAAGATTTGCATCTGTGAATGAAATAGAAACCTGTCACTGTGTATTACAGAATGTCAGCTGTTGGTTGTATACCACATATAGGCATATAAATACATATGTACAACTTTGTATATAATACATTTCCAACTGACACTACTGCTTCTATTTTCTTCCCCACTAAAATATGGCAGTTAATAGAAAATGAGTGAGGGAATTTAGTAACGGTGTCTCCCATGTTCTGAATACTAAATAAAATCCTCAAAGTTTCTATACAAATAAAGACCTTAATAAAGCCTTAAACAGAGACTCTTTTTAAAAAGCCTGCATAATCTGATACTTTACTTGTCCTCTGATTGGCTAGACTCCATTGTCTTTAAACCCAGAGTCCTAATCAGTAGAATGAGAAACATAAGAAAACATACCTGAAAAGAATCACATTTATTTAGGGCAAAATTTATTAAACTTGGAAAGACTGCTCTCGGTCTTTCTGAGTTTACAAAGTGACATCTCACATTGTTCTTGTGAGTTTTTCCATCTCGATTTTTCTAATTTTTTGATGGAATGGTAGCCGTACTACTAATGTAAGTATGGCTAAGTAATGTAGGTATTGGCTACTTTACCATCGAAAACATTTGAAAAATAGAGATTGAAAAACTTTATCTTGAAAAATTGAAAAAAAATCTCACGAGAACATTGCGAGATCTCGCTCAGTAAACTTGATAAGATAGAGAGCGGTCTTTCCGAGTTTTATAAATTTCACCTTCATTTGTATTTTATAAAGTAAATCTGCCTTTTGCCCATTTGATGTAAAATTATAGTACTTTAATGATTTGAAACAGTTTCTTTCACAAATGTAATTAATTTGAATACAGTTACCCAATACCATTGCATGGAGAAGCAGTGCAGCAGGGTCCCAGACCCTTCACACACGCACCCTTACTTTTGCACCAGTAGTTTGGCCCAAAATTTGATGATTGAAAAAGATCAAGATTTTATTCAGATTAAGAACAAAAACAAAAGATCAGGAGTCCTCCAGGAAATAAAGAGATTGGGGCCCACAAAGCAAAACTTTATTTGCTTGTCCCTTCACTCTCTCTTCAGTCCCTATGACTTCATTGAATCCTACCTCTTTTTTGCCTCCCAACACCCACCTGCTTTTCACTTCCTACTGAGGCCTGGACCCCATCAGGATTTTTTCCTTGTGTCATGAAGGACATTCCAACACTGCTAAGAATTAATACAGAATTAATGTTAGTACCTCCAAAGGAAATTTTTCTCCTTCCAGGCTGTGCTCTGAACCATCAGAAGTAGCATTGCATTTTCCCCAGTGAAAAGTTACTTTGCTTGCTTTGTATTTCGAATCGAAGGCACCACCACTCAAATAATAATCATCTGTTAAATTGATTTCCACTGAAAAGAAAGAGGAGAATTATTTTTGACTGCAGAGTAGATTTGCATGATATAAGAATACAAAAACAAATGATGCATTTATAATTACATATATTTATGTGTATGCATAGTTTTATTTGTATAGCTAACTTGTATAGTAACTTAACACTAAACACTGTAAAGATAGACTGGGAGGAGTGTAAATATAGCACCAATACAGCTTGTGCAATCATGTAAAAACAAAGATTACAAAGCCCCATAGAGCTTACAATCTAAACAGGAGGTTTATGGTTCTTACATATACAAATTAACAATTATATAATCCTCTCAAGTACATACTCTATGTTATATGTTTTTTAACGTTTTGGTCAAGTTATATACATTAAACATCAAATGCAATTAATCTACTTCATCATACAAATTACAGCTTTATGTAATCCTGTCACTGCACCTAAAATAATGATTTCATATCCACAGTAAAATGGTAACAAAATATGTTTGTTTGAAAAATGACATAGTCCTTCAAATTCAACCATTGTAAACCTATCTCCATGTTGTTCCAGGGGAAAGATAAACACCTTTGTATGATCTGGATACCAATTCAGCATTCACCATCCCATCAATGGAAACCAAATTATTTTTCTGGCATCATTTTCAGATTCATTTACTTATAATTAGAATTTTATTTTCTTGTTAGAAAGGCATCCAACACATTCTTAAACCTGACCAAAGAACCACTCATAGAAGGATTTTTCAAAAGAACCCTGAAACATCTTTAGTTCAGAATGCAGATAAGCCCAAATGGAGTCATCTAAGCACAAACACTGAAATACCTGAGGATTTTGGTGCCAACACTTTCTATTATCATAGTATGTCATTTTGGTACTGTACCAGAAGATTTCAGACTCAAATCTTTATGTTCCTTTCCCAAAAGAAAAACAGCATCATGTAACAGATAGGGAGAAATGTATTAAACTCAGAAAATCCGTTTAATAACTTGGGAGAATGCTTTGAAGTTTCCTGCGGTAAGTATTGCGAGATTTACCTCGAGCGATACTTGCCATGAGAAAATTTTTTTTAAAATATATCC
>WMED01000907.1:8193-30658 GCA_019650415.1 Pipa parva
GCCCTAACCAACTAAACTGTGGAAGGAATAGTTAGGCTGACAGGGAAGGTGACTAACGCTGTATAAAGGTACATTTGTTTAAAATACATATATATTTACAAAAATGTTTTTTCATTAGTATAACCTAAATTAGTATTAGTTTTGAGGTGACAGGTGCACTTTAAAGTACACCATAGACATGGTTATATTATGTTCCAGAATGTTGTAGTTTTCTTTGCAGCAGCTGGCAATTGAGCAAGACAAGGAAAATCTTGAGACCACTTGTAATACCATTTTACCTCCTATAATTTGTTGTTCACTATAACCTTTACCTAATAATCAATAATGCATAGTGCAGCATTCTAGGCACACTTTTCTCTAAATTTAGTTCTTTGCATTTTGTGCTTGTTTTAAGGATGTTTTGCTTTTTCTTTACAAGCTTAACAGTTCCAAACATTAAGATAGATACCCATATAGTGCTATGTAGAATTTATTGTTTTCATTAGTGTGCAGTCTAATGAGCTTGATTAAAAAGAGCTGCAAATAGTTAAGTGAACACCATTAGTTTTCAGACTCATAAGTCAATATTTTATAAACTAGCAGGTGGATTCAGAGGAAGAAATGAAGATGTTTGTGTTGCATCAGGCAGAGGTAAAGGACTCTTCTTTTTGAAAATTATGGTTTTAATTTAATTTTGATTAATAATCTTAACCTATTTTTTGTTAATATTGCAGACCGTGAGGGGTTACCTGAAGGAGAGAATCGAGATCAAGGTAGGTTTTACTAGGATTTTTACAAAAATATTAAGACTAATTAAATGTTTGGTATAAGGTTTTTATTTCTTCCCTTGTTTCCAAGTGAAAAAGGTGACCTATATTCCACCCCCTCCACCTGATACTGAAGATGAGATATTTCGGCACTACCAGTCTGGAATAAATTTTGACAAATATGATGAGATTCTTGTAGATGTGAAAGGGAAAGATATTCCACCAGCTATACTGGTTAGTAAATTATATTTTGCACTTTTCAGAGGCTTATAAAATTGTTATGCTTTTATCAGTTTGAATAATTGGTATGCATAATGCTTTGATAAATATTGTCTGTTGTAGTCATTGGTTTCTCTGAAAGGCTTTTTAGAATGGGAATAGGTGATTTGCCATTCTGATTCTCCCCATTTTGTACCAACAGCTTTCTGATAGCTGTAAGCTATACAGCAGCGGTTCTCAACCTTTTCCTAGCCGCGACCCCCGGCTATGACGTCACAGCGCATACTGTGATGACATTCGAGCGGAACGTCATCACGTACGTGCGTCACGTGGTGACGTGTTCGGCCGACGTCACCCCGCATGAACCCTTATAAAAAGGGTCCTGCGGGCACTTCCAGGTGCTGCAGCGGATCTCGACCCCCAGCCGGGGTCGCGACCCACAGGTTGAGAAAAAATTTCTCTTTTTTTATTCGCAACAAAGCCCCCAGATTGTACGGGTGAAACTGTTTCGTCAGAAGTTCTCCAGAGGGGAATAGAACAAGTTCCCCACTGGAACCAAACTGATATGTCCTACCTCAGCCAATTAGCTAATAGGGAACAGCCTAGGGGAACAGGAACCCTGCTTAACCCAAAATTAAAAGGGAAGCAGTGAACCAATAGGATATAAACACAAAAATCCCCTTAATAGACCCTTCTAGTGCACCAACTGAGAAGGGATCCAACCAAAAAAAAAAAAAAATCCTTGCTTAGCCTTGACAAATATGTCCAAGGAAGCAGGAACAGAAAGGGCACTTACTTTTAACTGCCCAGAAGGCAGATAACCAACAGGCCTTCCCCCCAGAAGCCCTAGGGAATCCCAGCCAGCGTTGGCTTCTCAGTCAGTGAGCACTGGGAAGAATCATCGGGTGCCTGCTAATTACAGCACTGACTTGTGACTAATGAATTGACTCTCTATAAGGTAAGTATTTTAACCCTGCTTTTTTTTTTTTGCTTTAGTTCTCTAAGTTTATTGTTTTTCTTTATCATATTTATGTTTTTTGTGTTTAGATTATTGTAAGAGGTGCTATACCTTTTTGTGACAATTTCACCTTGTTAGGTTGTTTCACTGTGTTCTAATACTAGGTCATGTCTTGTTCGCACAAGCAGTGATTAGAAAACATGGTGACGATACAATCTTGACAATAGAATTGCCACAATTAAGATTTAGACAAGGGAAAGTTAATGGCCCTGGGACAATGACTGAAATTCCATTATCCCTATATACTCACTGATTTTTTTTTGCAGAATTTTCTTTAGTTATCCTATAATACCGTATGTTTTACATGTAAATGATTGACTTAACAGGAAGCTTACTAACATGCTTTTTTCCCCTGTTTTGTGTAGACCTTTGAAGAGGCTAATTTTTGTGACACACTGAGGAAGAATATAGCTAAAGCAGGATATGTAAAATTAACACCAGTGCAAAAACATAGTCTCCCTATTGTGTTAGCTGGTCGTGATTTAATGGCATGTGCACAGACTGGTTCTGGTAAAACTGTGAGTATGGCTTGGGGTATACTTTGTATATAACTGCTGTTAAATTTGTTCTTTCTTTTTGGACAGGGTGAATATGGTGGCATTTTCCACTCCAAAAAATATTGAAAATACACTGTGCAATGACACTAGTGTTTCATAAAGATGAATATGCGCTAGGATGTTTCTTGCTTACAAAAGGATTAGCAGCAATAGGAATTTAACAATCATGGTAGGGAAAAGCACTGAGATAGTGAGGAGTCAATGAGAAGTTGTGCCTGCTTTTTTAACGGATATGAAAATTCACCAGTTTTATTGCTTTGGAGTTTTTCACCATATGTATTTTAAATGACAGGAAAACATTCACCCATGTGAATTTAGCGTTAACAGTGAAACTTAATCTGGATTTAGAGAAACAAAATCTTATGGGATGTCTTACAAACATGTAATTATGGTTAAAATTTGTTTAATACTACCTTTTGTGCTGGCTGCTGTATTTTGCCGCTGTTTAATAGCTGATGACCCATGCTGTTTCCACCAATGTGGAGTGATGAACCAGGCATCTTATGCTTTTATATCTCAAAACCTGCTGGGAAGCATATATGTTAGGTTAATTCTTGCCAGGACAGATTTCTTTATACCTGAAACACAGGTTTCAACTGTGACATGGTTGCGGTAATAGTCATTCTTAAAATATTTGTCCTCAGTGCCATATTTATGTTACCTTTATTTCAACATTCATATATATATATATAATTTTTTTTTTTTGCATCTGTGGACTAACACGACCACTATTCTACCTTATTTATATTACTCTTTAGTCTCTTGGTGGACACAAGACCATGGGGTAAAGCTCCCTCCCACTGGAGGCAGGACACTAGAAAAAGACTCCTCCCTAGGGGCTTTATCCCTGAGCACAATAAGAGAATCTCCAGTTTTTATAGTGTAGTTTCTCCAAGGAGGCAGTGACCTGATCTAGTTCAACTGAATTGGAACATTTCTTCCGTCAGAGTCCCTCTCTGACACCCGTGGGTATGACAGGACAGTAACATTTCTGAGCGATCCACAGTCTACCCCCTATGTGGGATTGGGAAAAAGAGTATGATTTGCTCTGCTCTTTATCCCTGTGCCTGCTCCCCTTCCCCCTGAGCTTTCAGGCTGGCTAGTGTGACACCCTGGAATCTCTGCAATCATAATGCAGACTCAGGCACTTCCACCTCCCCCCTGAACTGACAGGCTGGTGAGTGTGAGATTCCAGTGAACTCTGTTCCACACAGAGCTGAAGGTACCCTCTAGTACAGGCTTTCCCAACCTCCCTTGAGAATTCAGGTTGAGAGAGTGTGGAGGATTACAGAATTACACTGCATGTCAAAACAGCTAAAATAGCTATGTATGACACACTTCTATAAGGTAAGTGACTCTCCTCAGGTGCTCCCCAGTACCCCCCTTCGGTTTGCCTACCTCCCCAGGGCCTTCCTTCCTAACCGCAACCTTCTGCAAAGCGTTTTTCATCCTACCACGATATTTGCATTTCACTTACTAGAACTGCCGGCTGCCATTTTAGCTCTCCTGTTAGCCACAGCTAGTTTTTGAGCCCTTTTGCTGGCATTCTATCGCAAGGTCTCACCGCCGCCATATTCGCTCCTTGCAGGGAAGGCAGCACGGTCAGACGATTCTCCAGCAGCAGCATCTATGTGATCGCTGAGACAGTCGCTGGAACATAATTACAGGCCTATATTTGCCTTGTTTTACTGGGGTAGGCACTAGAGCTGTCCGAAGGAGGTGGGTTACACTCTGCAGCACAGGGGCGATTTCCAAAGGCTCTTTTCTCTATAAAAGGGAGAAATCCTTCTGCCATTACTGGTTTACATTGTTTCAGTGTACTGTTTGCATTCTTACACTTAATACTTTTTCTGCTTCCTCCAATTGTGCATTATCATGCTAAAGGCTAAGTAGGTTTGCAGATTTTACTTGTTTCCCTTTTTAGTTACAATACTAATTAAGGTTGAATAAAGTTTACTCTTGAGTGATTTGTGTCAGTCTCCATATAGAGAGTAAGCATAATCGATTGCACCCATACAAAGTGGGGAATATCATATAAAAGAGGAACCAAAAATTATTATTTTTTTTTTATTCTTAGGGACCATCTTCTGGTTTAATTGCATTGTCTAGCGAGTCAGTATCCACTACTCCCGGTGAGCCTTCTCTGACATTGCCACTGTGGGCACAGCAGCTCTCGCAATCTATACAAGGTGTAGCCGGCCTTCCCAGCGCCATTGGCTAGATGCTAGGTCGTTTCTCGGCAGACCATTCCAAATCCTCCCATTAAACGCCCCTATCGCAAACTCACCTCAGACTTAGAATCTTCCACTTCCCTGGTCTTCCACTCTTCAGAGGTAGAGTGAACTTTCTTCTCACAGGATGAGTAAGATAGTGATGGGGATTCTGCTTCAGACTTCATTCATTTCATAAAGGACAACTGGTGTTGAACATCATCTCAACATTTTACAAGATAGAATTTATACGTCCTCCCCCTCACAGATTCTTCCTATCCAGGGCTCCCAGGGACCCTCTAAAAAATCTAGCTGTCATTTCTTGTTTCTGCAGAACCAGTGGGTGACCTAATTCACATGGTCCTGAAGGTGCTAAACATCTCAGGCACCCAGCCAGACACTGTCTCCACGAAAAACATTAAGAGTCAGAGGAAAAGATCCGAAGTGTTCCCGGCCTATGACTAGATTGTCCAGTCCGAGTGGGACAAGCAAGAATCAAAATTCCAACCTACAAAAAGGTTTGCTCTTTCATACCCCTTTTCTAAGGAGTCTCTTGAGTGTTGGATGTCCCCTCCAGTAGTAGATGCCCCAGTTTCTAGGCTTTCCAAATATACTATGATTCCAGTCCCAGAATCATCTTCATTCAAGGCACAGGCAGATAGAAAAATGGAAGGATTTTTAAAGTATATTTTTTCTATTTAAGAAGTGGCCTTACACCCGATTTTTGTCTCAGCCTGGGTTTCCGGAGCTAGAAAAAAATCTATCTCTCAGTTTATAGATCTAATCAAATCTGAACTCTCTAAAGAGATTCTCCTATCAGTAGCCTTCCAACATAAGGAATCTATTCTGTATCTTTGGGACTCATCCTTAGATGCGGCACAGGTAATTTCTAGAACTTCAGCGACATCCATAGCTGACACACCTATTGTAGCTTAAACACTAGCAGGCAGACAACTGTTCTAAGAAATCCTTACCTTTTAATTGAAGGATTCTTTTTGGGATGGAACTAGACAGGAGGCAAGAGTACTCTTCTTCCGCAGAACAGATCTAGACCAGGTGAATTTGGGAAGAGATTCAGATCCTCCTCTAACCCCAATAGGAACAATCAGAAACATTCCTTTCGTGCCCCGTGGGGTCATTCTCAGGGTTTGAGCAGACTCAAATTTCAATCTAAGTCCAAGAATAATTGGTAGACAAAGACAGCCTTCAACTTCCTCCTCTGGGAAAGGATCTTCAGCATGAAGGTCTAGCCGCCTCTGAAACACAGTCAGGTAGGGGGACGCCTGTCGCGTTTTTGGTAGGTTTGGCTTCATTTCATAAAGGACGACTGGGTGTTGAACATCATCTCAACATTTTACAAGATAGGATTTATACGTCCTCCCCCTCAGATTCTTCCTATTCATGGCTCCTAGGGACCCTCTAAAAAATTTAGCTTTCCGACAATGTGTCGGATCTAGTAAGGAAGGGAGTGATCTCCCCTGTACCCCTGAATCAGAGACACCAGGGCTATTATTCAAATCTGTTTCTTGTGCTCAAGAAGGATGGAGGCTTCAGTCTTATTTTAACTAAAAGGTCTCAACAAATTTGTAAAAGTTTCCAGATTCAAAATGGAATCCCTTTGGTCAGTAATAGCAGCTATATATAATACAGGGAGAGTACCTCACAACCTTAGACATCAAGGATGCTTATCTTCATGTCCCTATTCACAAGGCATACCAGAAGCTCCTTTGTTTTGCCTTCAACTCTTTCCATTATCAGTTTGATGCTTCCTTGTCAGGTTGAGGAGCAGTCTTAGGGGACCTTCATGTTCAAGGTCAGTGGTCTCCTCAGGAATCTCTTCTTCCAATCAATATCCTGGAGATCAAAGCAGTCATTCTAGCTCTGGCTCACCAGTCAGAAGTGTTGGAAGGTAAGGCAGTTCCTTTCCAGTCGGACAACGTCACTTCAGTAGCGTAAATAAATCATCAGGGAGGCACTCGAAGTCCTGCAGAAATGGCAGAAACTTCACAAAATTTCAGTTGGGCAGAAAGATGGGCTCTTTGCCTATCAGCTATTCATATCCCAGGGATCCTGAATTGGGAGACAGATGTTTTAAGCCATCAGGGTTCCATTCCAGGAGAGTAGAAATTGAATCATCTGTTATTTCATCAGAAGTGGTGCCTCCCCGAGATAGACCTGTTCACGTCGAGGTTAAACTTCCAACTGAGGAAGTTTTGTTCCAGCGCCCAGGGCAATAGTAATGGACGCAATGAGCTTTCCCTGGATTGTTCACCTAGCTCAGGGGTCGGCAAACTTTACTACTAAAAGAGCCATTTTGCCCCCCCTTCCACTAGAGAAAAGTAGTCTGGAGCCACAAAACATAACAGCTTAGAAACTTTTAAAAGTTTTAATCTATTTATTTTTAATTTTACCTGTTACATCAGAATACAATAAACAGAAGAAAATAATAACAATAAAATCCTCTATAAATCAAATTAAATTGATAAATAACCTTTATTCTTTTTTCCATTTGTCAATCTAGGCAGAAGGGTGCCGCAACAAGGAGGCTGAAGAGCCACGTGTGGCTCCAGAGCCGTGGTTTGCCTACCCCTGAACTAGCTTATGCATTTCCTCCTCTTGCCTTGCTGCCAAGGATCATTCAGAAAATTCACAGGGACAAAGTCAACCATTCTCGTAGTTCCTTATTGGCCCAGGAGATCGTGGTTTTATGACCTACTAGCCATGTCAGAGACCCTCTTTGGAATCTTCAGAGGATTCCAGACCTTCTGTCTCAGGGGGAGTTTCTTCATCCCAAGCCGGTAGTCCTGTCTTTGACGGCTTGGTTGTTCAATCCCTATTTCTGCCTAGAAAGGGATTTTTAGAAGCAGTGATCAACACTGTTAAAAGCAAGAAAATCTGTATCCTCTGTGGTTTACCATAGAGTATGGAAGACTTATTGGCGCTGGTGCTCTTCCTTACATTTAGATTTTGAGCAGTTTCGTTTACCTAGTTTACTCCAATTTTTGCAGGGAGGCTTGGACAAGGGTGTAAGCTTGTCCTCTTTGAAAGTTCAGATGTTAGCCTTGTCAGTTCTTTCAGCATCGTTTAGCCTTGTTAGATGAGGTTTGTACCTTTCTTCAGGGAGTGGCGCATATTATTTTCTTATATAAGGCTCCGGTCCCTGTCTAGGACTTAAATTTTGTTCTCAGCTCTTCATTAATCTCCTTTTGATTCTTTAACGAATGTATCACTTTGTCATCTTACTCTAAATGTTATTAGATTATTTATTGTCACTGAATAAGTAAAATGCATACAAATCAGCGAGATTACATAGCGTCATTATACATAAATGTTGTCTTTCTAGTGGCCATTGTATCAGCTAGGAGAATCTCTGAGTTAGCAGTGCAATCCTGGAAGGATCCTTGTATACTTTGTTTCATTCAGATAAAGTGGTCCTTAGGACAGTACCTTCCTTTTTGCCTAAGGTGGTATCTTCATTCCATTTCAATCAGGATATCGTTCTTCCTTCCGTGTCCAGATCCCAAGAATGTTAAAAGAGAAGAAACTTCACTCCTTAGATGTAGTTAGGGCATTGCGTATCTATTTAGTTTCATACAGAGGGATTTTGTCATTCAGAGTCCTTTTTTGTATTCACTAATGGAGCGAAGAAGGGAAAATCTGTTGCAAAGTCTTCTTTGGCACTCTGGCTTAAGCAGGTAATCAGGAAGGCGTATTGTTTGCGAGGAGTTGCTTTTCCTCAGGTGATTACTGCTCATTCTACCAGAGCTGTTAGTGCTTCCTGGGAAGTGCGGCATCAGGCTTCGCTGGAGCAATTGTGCAAGGCGGCTACATGGACGTCCCCTTCTACCTTCATTAAAGTCTACAAGGTAGACCTAATTTCCTCTCAGTAGGCCAGTTTTGGGAGAAAAGTATTGCAGGCAGCTGTGGCACCTATTTCTTAGGTGTCTTCCTTTTCTGCTATTTAAATACACTCAATATCTCCCACCCTATTGGGACTGCTTTGGTATGTCCCCCTGGTCCTGTGTCCCCCAAGAGATTAGAGAGAGAAGGAGATTTTATTTACAGATCTTTATCTCTGAAGTTCTCTTGGGGGATGCAGGTTACCCGCCCTAAGTTTAAGGGTGTTTTGTTTAAGTTGATTGTTTGTTATTAAATTTTTAAAATGATATTAATTCTTGGAGAAAGATCTTAAAATACTGGAGTTCTCTTAAGGATGTTTTGAGTAAGTTAAGTTGATTAAGTTTATTATTATTGTTGCTATTCTAGTTTTTGGAGAAAAGTCTTTGATAAAATACTGGAGATTCTCTTCCTGTGCTCAGGGGTAAAGCCCCTAGGGAGGAGTCTTTTTCCTAGCGTCTTGCCTCCAATGGGAGGGAGCTTTACCCCATGGTCCTGTGTCCCCCAAGAGATCTTCAGAGAAAAAGATTTATTGGTAAGTAATATCTCCATATCTGCAATAAATTTAGTTCCTTTTTGAAAAATAAGCATGTTCTTTGTAATAGGAATAGGATCTGTTTTAGTAGTATTATTAGATTGAAGTTGTGTTTCAGTGCTATAGAAAGTAAATCTACCTTTTGTGATTATATTGAATTGCTTTCAGGCTGCTTTTCTTTTGCCAATTCTGTCCCACATGATGAGCACAGGAATTTCTGCCAGTGAATTTAAAACTCCTCAGGAACCAGAAGCAATTGTTATTGCTCCTACAAGAGAGCTTATTAATCAGATAAATCTTGATGCTAGAAAGTTTGCATTTGGGTACGTACATTGTTTTCTAATTTTTCTAAGTATTCTAAATTGACGTTATCACCATTTCTTGTACTCTACACATTATTTTGTAGGATGGTAGGAACACTTGAATTAGCCGTCTAAACTATTTATCAGTATACTCATAAGTTTCTATGTTCTTTGTAATAAATAATGGTCACTGTATAAAGTGTACCTGTCACCTAAGAACTCTAATACTAATTTAGATTCTACTAATGAAAGAAACATTTTGTAAATCCATATGTATGGAAAAAATATACAATTAAATAGCTTTTCTCTGTCCTCTTCCCTGTCAGTCTACCTTTTCTTTCTTGGGTCGGGTGGGGCTAAATGATGACTGATAGTGTAGCTCCTCCAATCAGATCGCTGCTAGATTGATTATTGACATTACAGATCCTCCAATCAGATCACTTAAATCACATTTAGCCCCACTTACCCGACGCTCTGGAAAGGAAAGGCAAGCTGACAGGCAGGGCTGTGGAGTCGGTAAGCCAAAGCCCCAACTCAGACTCCTCAATTTCCCCGAACTCCCAACTCATACATGCCGCATGTTTAAGAGATAAGTTAATTTAAGCTTTTTATCATCCTTATGATACAATAATCAAGCTATTTAGGTAGAACATAGAATATATTTATTGGATACATATTTGCAATTTATTTAAGTTTTTTGTGTTCTAAATAAGAACACAAAAAACATTAAATTGCAAATATGCAAAACGCTGCAGTAAGTGGGGAAAAAAACAATTTTCAACAAAAACGTCCTGAATTACATTTGTGGAGTCTATGAATTTGTTCTAAGAAAAAGTATCTCCATCAGATCCTCTTTATTAGATGACCTCAAATGTGATCGAATTATTTTAAGGCTAGAGAACAGCCTCTGTACACTAACTTGGGTTGTTGGCAAAGCGGTGACCACATGGGCAACATCTCTACCATCTCCTATAAAGGAATTGCCTCATGCACAGTCAGTTTTGATGATCGGTTGAACTCTTCTACTTTGAGAGCAAGTGAATAATTTTGCTGAAATAGTCCATTTGCTGTGAGTGGAATCTTTTTTTCCTGCGGCAATGCTTTGCCTGCTCAGTGTCATCCATATACTTTTCAAAGCTAAACTCTTCATGTGATGAGGCTGAAGATATGGTAGCAGTAGCACTGGCAAGACCCAATTCCTCTTCTTCTTGGCAGTCCTGTAGCCCACTCATCCTAATTGCTACCTCAGTCAGAGCTTCTTTTCCTTTAGTAATCTGTTGATCATCCAGCAATATACGATGACTTTTTGTAGTGAGCCAACTTCTTTAATTCTGTTTTCTCTAGCAGATCAGTGGTGAGTGCAGCCATTACTTCCAGTGCCTTTTCTTCTGATCTGTAGCAAGGAGCTTCAATATTGAGCATGTGCATAAAGTTCAGCACCCATTCATTTCAATTAAGAGCCTAGATCCTTATATAAGGAATAGAACCGACCTTTACAGGACATTTGTCTCTAATCTCTTGGGAGACACAGGACCATGGGGTAAAGCTCCCTCCCACTGGAGGCAGGACAATAGGAAAAAAGAACTCCTCCCTAGGGGCTTTACCCCTGAGCACAGGAAGAGAACTGAAGTTTTTTCTAGTGTCCTTTCTCCAAGGAGGCAGTGACCTGTCCTGTGTTCACAGGTGTATATATTTTTTTTTAGGTATTAGTTTTTTTCTTTTTGTAGAGGGTAAGACAGGGGATCATAGCTCGCCTATATCAATCTGTCTACTCACGTGGGATGAGGGAACAAGTAACCATGTGTCCCTGTGCCTTTTTCTACTCCTCCCTGCACGCCAGGCAAGTAAGAGAAGACCAGTGATTTTCTGCAGATGAAGGAAAAGGTGCACTGAGAGGCACTTTCCACCCCCCTCTGCCCTTCAGGTGAGCGGGTGCAAAAAGTTAGTGGGCTCCAGTACCTGGAGATTCGCAGCGGCCATCTTGGATTCTGTGTGCTGGCTCCAGTGTTATGATGCTTGATAGCGGCTGCCATTCTCGTCCCTGCTGATGGCACCGCGAGTTTTTGCTGCGGCCATCTTGGCTCAGGGGTGTGTGGCTGTAGCTCCTGATTTTCTCGCTTCTCAGAGTAGCTTCTGGACCCTGTGCAAATTCTCGGCAGCCATTTCAGGGAGCTTCTGTACCACAGCAGCATCAGACTGGAGGGAGCGCACTTCAGGGGGCTACGGTTCTGATCCCGAAGGACAGACGCATCATCATTCAGGCGGGTGTATTTTTGCTATCTCCTGGGGGCAGACACTAACTATAGTGAGAAGGGGGGGGAGAGACTGCTGTTGTAGCATGGGGTGACTCTCTGGGACTCTTCTCCCCTTAGACAAAGAAGTCTCCTGTCTGTACTTATAATACAGTTTCAGTATTCCCTCCTTCTTTTTCTACCAGAAAGGGTTTTTTTGTTATTCTTTCCATTCAGTAATATCACTAGAGTTGTTAAGGAATACTTAGAGTTTAGCTGATGTTGCACCAGTTCACTTATTAGCATTTTTACTTCCGCCTGCTCTCCCTCAAGAAGCTTTAGCAGGTTTTTTCTCTCTGAACTGTTTCCTCTGTAACAGATTCTTAGAGAAGTAGTAGAGTCACACTGGTGGGGTTACTTCTTTCTCCACAGTGAACTCTAGTCACGCAATTGGCTTCACCCATACAAAAGGGGGATGATATATATATATACATATATATATTTTTTGTTTTGTTTTTTTTGTTTAAAATCAATTGGATTTCCACTGGTTTAATTACATCATGTCCAGTGAGCCCAAGCCCACTTCACCTGGCGAGTCATCTCTGCAGTGAGGAGAGTCAGTGCCATTGTATGCAAAGCAGCTTGCTCAATCCATTCAGGGTTTAGCTGGTCTACTAGGTGCCATTGGTGAGATACTTGGTCGTTTCTCAGCGGATCATTCTAAGGCTTCTCGAAAACGCCCTCCTAAGAGGTCTTTAGATTTGGAATCCTCTACGTCCAGGGGCTTTTACTCTTATGATGAAGAAGAGTTTTTGTCCTCACAGGCTGAGGAAGATAGTGAAGGTGAGTCAGTTTTGGACTCTCCTTCTGCTTAGGACTCTTCCGAATCGATAGGAGAGTTGGTACACAGGGTTCTTGAGGCTTTACAAATCCAGGAGCCGCAGCCTGATACGGACCCAGCAAAAAATATTTTCAAGTAGCAGCAAAAGAGAATCGAGGTTTTTCCTCCATATGATCAAATTGACCAAATAGTTATGTTTGAATGGGACAAACCAGATGCTAAGTTCCATACTACAAAGAAATTGTCTCTCACTTACCCCTTTTCTAAGGAGGCTGTGGAGTGCTGGTCCTTGCCACCTGTGGTGGATGCCCCAGTTTCTCATTTATCCAGGCACACTACTGTCCCAGTGCCTGATTCTGCTTCGTTTAAAGATCATGCAGATAGGACGATGGAGGGGCTTCTAAAGTCTATCTTTGTTTCCTCTGGATCAGCTATATGCCCAGTATTTGTGTCAGCATGGGTCTCTAGAGCAGCGGTTCTCAACCTGCGGGTCTGTCGCGAGGCCGTCCCACTGGGGTCGAGAACCGCGCCAACACTCGGAAGTACCCGCAGGAACCCTTCTTATAAGGGTTCCTGTGTGGAGTGACGGCCGTAAACGTGACGCACGTACGGGATGATGTTTCGGCCTTAAATGTCACCACGTGACGCACATACGGGATGACATTTCGGCCGAACGTCATCACGTGACGCGCATACGTGATGACGTTCACCCGAAACATCATCACGCACGGCGTGGTGACGTCAGGGGTTGAGGTCTCAAAAAGGTTGAGAACCGCTGATCTAGAGCGAGTGAGAAATGGATTTCAGTTAATTGATTTAATTAGATCAGAAGCTTCTAAAGAGGACCTTTTGTCATTAGCCTTCCAGCTTAAAGATGCCATTCTCTACCTTTGTGATGCACCCTTAGATGCAGCAAAGGTTATTTCCAGAACATAAGCTACTTCTGTAGTGGCTAGACGGCTTTTATGGCTTAAACATCGGCAGGCGGACACATGCTCTAAGAAAGCTTTATTCTCTTCCTTTCAAGGGAAAAATTATTTTGGGGCAGAGTTGGACAAGATTATTAGCCAGGCTACTGGGGGTAGAAATACTTTACTTCCGCAGAGTAAACCTAAATCTCGTGTTTTTGGGAGAAGGGTCAAGGTCTCTTCTAGCTCTTCTTTTAACAGAAATAACCAGAAGCGTTCCTTTTGTATTTCACGAAGTCAAACCCAGGGCTATAACAGGCCTAGATTTCAGACAAAGTCCAAGAATTAGCAATCTAAGAGACAGTCTGCTGCACTCTCCTCCGGGAAGGGCGCTTCAACATGAAGGTTTAGCCTCTCCCGTTTCAGACGCTCAGGGGGTCACCTGTTGCGTTTTCGGGAGATCTGGCTTCATCACATAAAGGACGATTGGGTGTTAAGCATTGTATCAGAGGGATACAGGATAGAATTCTTTCGTCCTCCCCCTTGCAGATTCTTTCATTGAAGAATTCCATCAGATCCAATGAAGGGTCAGGCATTTCAAGAGTGTATAGAACATCTTCTGGTAAAGGGAGTCATTGTCAGAGTCCCCATAGACCAGAGATTCCAGGGTTGTTCAAATTTTTTTCTTTTCCCCAAGAAGGATGGAGGCTTCAGACCTATTTTTAATCTCAAGGGTCTAAACAAATTTGTAAAAGTTTTCAAATTCAAAATGAAATCAATTCGATCGGTCAAAGCAGCCATGACTTGGGAAGAATTTTTGACTACTTTAGATATCAAGGATGCATACTTTCATATTGCCATCCACAAGCAGGATCAGAAATTCCTGCCGTTCGCTTTCAGGTCTCTCCATTATCAATTTGTAGCTCTTCCTTTCAGTTTGGCTACAGCTCTGAGAATTTTTACAAAGGTGATGGCGGCTGTAACAGCGAGCTTCAGGCTGGAAGGAGTACATGTCACTCCTTACCTGGACGATTTCCTAATCAAGGCGCCTTCTTTTGTGCAGGCTCAGTGGGCCGGTAGACTTCGGTGTCAGGATGCTGTCAGATTTGGGATGGATTCTAAATCTCTCCAAGTCGTATCTCTTTCCCACCCAGGAAGTTCAGTTCCTGGGGATGATCTTCGATTCTCGAGAGTCTCAGGGTTTACTTCCCCCAGAGCAAGTTAGACAGGATATATCAGGAGATTTCCAGGTTGATGGTTCTTCAGCTGCCATCTATTCCGTTCTGCATGAAGGTACTGGGAATTCTAGTGTCCGCTATACAGGCGCTTCCTTACGCTCAGTTCCACTTACGCCCTCTTCAATTGGACATTTTAAGGAAGTGGAAGGGGCAGTCTCTATCCAGGAAGATCTTTTTAGAAAAAGATACTATTCTATCGCTAAAGTGGTGACAGAATCCGGAAAATCTCAAACGGAAGGCCATTAGGTTTGATTCAGTGGAAAATAATATCGACAGATGCTATCAGGTTGGGGGGCGGTATTAGGAGATATTCATGTTCAGGGACTTTGGTCTCCTCGGGAATCTAGTCTTCCTATCAATATCCTAGAGATCAGAGCAGTCAGATTAGCTCTATGCCATTGGTCAAAATAATTACAGGAAAAGGCGGTTCATGTTCAATCTGACAACGTCACGACAGTGGCATACATAAATCACCAGGGAGGTACTCGGAGTGCGTCAGCTATGGCAGAGACTACCCAGATTTTCAACTGGGCAGAGAAATGGGCGCTTTGTCTTTCAGCAGTTCACATTCCGGTAATTCTGAACTGGGAAGCAGACTTTTTGAGTCGACAGGGCTCCATTCCAGCAGAATGGAAATTAAATCAGGTGATATTCTATCAGCTATCTCTGAAGTGGGGTCTTCCGGAGGTAGATCTGTTTGCGTCCAGGTAGGGAAGTTTTGCTCCAGAGCTCAGGATCCCAGAGCAATGGTGACAGATGCCATGAGTTTACCTTGGAAGTTCCGTCTGGCATATGTATTTCCCCCTCTGGCCATGCTTCCAAGAGTAATTCAGAAGATTCACAGGGACAAGGTCAGGATCATTCTAATAGCCCCATTTTGGCCCAAGAGGTCATGGTTTTCCAATCTCCTCTCCATGTCAGTTGCTCCTCATTAGAATCTCCCGAGGATTTCAGATCTGTTTGCTTGGGGATTTTCTTCACCCCACGCTTGGAGGTGTTTTCTTTGACGGCATGGCTGTTGAAGCCTTGATTTTACGTAGGAAAGGCAGTGATTAGAACTATGCTCAAAGCAAGAAAATTAGTCTCCTCTAAGATTTACCATAGTCTGGGAAGCGTATTGGAGGTGGTGTTCCTCCTTGAAATTGGACTTCAATTTCTGCAGGGAGGTCTAGATAAGGGTCTGAGTTTATCTTCCTTGAAGGTTCAGGTTTCAGCTTTGTCAGTCTTATTTCAACAGCGATTGGCTTTGTTGGATGAGGTGCGAACTTTTCTTCAAGGGGTGTCCCATATTGTTCCTTTATATAAGGCTCCAGTTCCTGTCTGGGATTTAAATTTAGTTCTGTCGGCCCTTCAGGAGTCTCCTTTTGAACCTCTGTCTGAATCACCTTTGTTCTTTCTTTCCCTAAAGGTGGATTTTCCAGTGGCTATTGCATCCCCCAGGAGAGTCTCTAAACTTGCAGCTCTTTCGTGGAAAGATCCTTTTCTCAATTTTAATTCGTTTAAGGTAGTTCTCAGGACAGTTCCATCATTCTTGCTGAAGGTGGTTTCTTCTTTTCATATTAATTAGGATATTGTCCTTCCTTCATTATGTCCAGATCCTTGGAATGATAAAAGAAACTGCATTCTTTGGATGTAGTCAGTGTTATGCATCTATTTGGATCGCACGGCAGGTTTTCTTCGTTCTGATTCCTTGTTTGTGTTTCCTAATGGGGTAAAGAAAGGGAAGTCTGTTCCAAAATCTTAATTAGCACGTTGGATTAAACAGACAATTAAGAAGGCATATTGCTTGCAGGGTTGTTTCTGCTCCTCAGACTATTAAGGCTCATTCTACCAGAGCTGTGAGTGCTTCTTGGGCTGTGAGGCATCAGGCTTCGCTGGAACAGTTGTTTAAGGCGGCTACATGGACGTCTCCTTCTACCTTTATAAAATTTTATAAGGTTGATCTTTTTTCTTCCCAGCAGGCCAGTTTTGGGAGAAAAGTTCTGCAGGCGGCGGTAGCTCCCATCTCTTAGGAGTTTCGTCAGCTCTGTCCTGTAAGTAATTTAATTTAATTTTCTTCCACCCTATTGGGACTGCTTTGGTATGTCCCCATGGTCCTGTGTCCCCAAGAGATTAGAGAGAAAATAGGATTTTACTTAACGTTAAATCTTTCTCTGAAGATCTCTTGGGGGACACAGGTTACCCACCCTATTTAAATGGGGTGTTTTTGTATGAGTTTAAGTTGATTGTGATTATCCTTATTTTCTAATTTGTTTCTATGGTGTAGATTTTACTGAGTTTTGGAGAAAGATCTTTGTTAAAATACTGGAGTTCTCTTCCTGTGCTCAGGGGTAAAGCCCCTAGGGAGGAGTTCTTTTTTCCTAGTGTCCTGCCTCCAGTGGGAGGGAGCTTTACCCCATGGTCCTGTGTCCCCAAAGAGATCTTCAGAGAAAGAGATTTAACGGTCAGTAAAATCCGATTTTCATTATTTCCCCAAATTCTTATCAAAATATATTCAGCATATACTGCAGTGAACTAACTTTACCAATTTATTTATTTTGGGAGTCGGTCCATTTTATAACGACTCCAACTCCACAGCCCTGCTGACAGGGAAGATGACAGAGAAAAGCTGTTTAAAGTTACATTTTTTAAATACATATATATATTATTTATTTTTATTAGTACAACCTAAATTAGTATTCGTTTTGAGGTGACAGATGCACTTAAATGTCAGCTGTCTTGATTCCTGGTTATTAAAACAAGTCGACTGAACAAAAGCAAAGTTGGCTTTTGAGTTTCCACTTGCCATGTCAAGCCCTTGAAAGGCATAATGTCCCCCATCCTCCATCCCAATCCATAGTGCAAGAAATTTCATAACCGATTGGGTTAGTGTTCTTTGTGTTGTCTTTAACAGGTAACTGAAACCCCAACTCTGTTTTCACCAGCAAAATGTTTTTTGGGGAGTAAAAATATAGGCTATGGGTGAAACTTATTAAAAGTGGAGAGATTTTTTTTGCCCATTTTCGCTGTAAAAATTGGCAAAAAAAAAAAAAAAAAGGTTGCAAACATGCTTTTCAACAGTTTTTCAGGTAAAAAAGTAGAAAAAATTGTTTCCAACCTTGGTAAATTTGGTATGGAAAGTATGACTTGAATAACATGTATTTTCTTGCATTTTTAAAACAATATTTGTTAATTTGTGTTTGTGTTTTTTTGTTTGTTTTTTTTTTTGAAGAACATGCGTGCGTTCAGTAGTTACATATGGAGGTATACAGACTGGATTTTCAATTAGAGAAATTTGTAAAGGATGCAATATTCTTTGTGCAACTCCTGGAAGATTATTGGATTTTATTAGTCGTGAAAAGGCAAGTTTTATGGGGCAGTTATTCGTTATTCCTACATACTGCATAATTTTTTATTTTTAAGGGACAGCAACACCATATTTAAAGATTTATATTAAAACTGTTTACTTTCACTTTGTTGGACTTTTTTTGAACCTCTTATGTATCTAAAATTAGCTCAGATGGTCTTAAATGTATTTGTACTACTTGTCCTCAGATTGGTGCTCTTTAAAAATAGTATAGGGGATAATAACCAGACTGGAGTCTGCAAACATACATTAGAGTTACATATCTTGCAGTCTAGCTGGAATGGTTCTCTTAGTTTGTGTAATTGTATGTATTGTTTTATTTTTAATGCGCCAGGGATTTATGAAGCGCTGTACAATTCAGCAATACAAAGGATTCACTCGAATGCTGGTCTTCTCCACCGGTAGTGGACTCCCGGTTTCACAGCTCTCCAGATACATATCTACTCCTGTTCCTGATTCTGCTTCGTTTAAAGAACAAGCAAATAGAAAAATGGAAGGATTTTTACAATTCATATTCTCTTCTGCATCAGCTCTATGCCCAATTTTTGCATCAGTTTGGGTTTCAAGATCCAACGAAAACTGGATTTCGCAACTAATAAAATTAATTAAAGCAGAAGCCTCAAGGGAGGAACTGTTTAGTAGCTTTCCAACTAAAGGAAGCTATCCTTTATTTCTGTGACTCACCTTTGGATATGCCGCAAAGGTTATATCCAGAACCTCTGCGACATCAGTAGCAGCCAGACGCCTTTTGTAGCTTAAACACTGGCAGACAAATATTTCCTCAAAAAAGCTCCATCTTCCTTACCCTTTAAAGGAAGAAGTCTCTTTGGTACTGAGCTCAAAAAGATCATTAGTCAAGCGACCGGGGGGGGGGCATGGAGTACTTTACTCGCACGAAACAGATCCAACTCTGGTGTTTTTGGGAGGAGATACAGATCCTCTCCGTACTCAACCTTTAACAGGAAAAACCAAAAACGTTCCTTTCATTTTTCAGAAAGTCAAGCTCAAGGGTGAAACAGACCTAGATTCCAGACTAAAGCCAAAAATAACTGGCAGCCTAAAAGACAGCCTCCCACTTCCTCTTCAGAAAAGGGCTCGTCAGCATGAAACAGACTATCAGGTAGGTTTGCCGCCAGTCGCGTTTTAGTAAGGTTTGGCTTCATTCTATAAAGGACTACTGAGTGTTAAACATCATCTCAGCATGCTACAAAATAGAATTTTTTTTGTCCTCCCCCTTACAGATTCTTTCTCTATCCAAGATCCCAAGGGAACCTCAAAAATGTCAGGCCTTTCGAGAGTGTCAGGAATAATAAGGAAGGGAGTCATTTCTATTGTTTCCCTGAATCAAATATATCAGGGCTACTATTCGAACCTGTTCCTTGTTTGAATGAAGGACGGGGACTTCCGTCCCATATTAAATCTCAAGGGACTTAACAAATTTGTAAGTTTCTTTACATCCCTGGACATCAAAGGTGCATATCTGCATATTCCTGTCCATAACAAAGACCAGAAATTACTTCATTTCGCTTTCGAGTCTTCCCATTATCAATTTGTAGCCCTTCCCTTCAGTCTGGCTGTGGTGCCAAGAATCTTTACAAAGGTAATGGCGGCATTAACAGCAAGTTTCAGGCTAGAAGGAGTTTATGTGATTCCATATTATGGATGATCTGTTGATCAAAACACCTTTTCATCAGGCACAGCAGACTGTAGCTTTTTGTGTCGGGAAACTGACGGAGTTTGGTTGAGGTCTAAATCTAAACAAATCAATCCTATTACAATCCCAGGAGATTAAGTTTGTAGGAATGGTTTTCATTTCAGCGAGTTTCAAGGTCTATCTTCCTCAGGACAAGATAGACAAAGATAGAGTAGTCTCTTCTCCCAATCAGTATCCCTGATATCAGAGCAGTCAGGTTAGCTCTTGCTCATTTTTCAAAAGAATTAGAAGGGAAGGCAGTCCGTATTCAATCGGACAGTGTCACTTCTGTGGCATATATAAATCATCAGGGAGATACTCAGAGTTCTGCAGCAATGACAGAGACCTTGCAAATTTTCTGTTGGGCAGAAAAGATGAGCTCTCTGCCTGTCAGCCATTCACATTCCAGGGATCCTAAACTGGAAATAAAGGTTCTGAGTTGACAGGGCTCCATTCCAGGAGAGTGGAGATTGAATCGGTCAGTATTCCATCAGCTATCTCTGAAGTGGGGTCTTCCTGAGATCTCTTTGCGTTGAGGTTCAACTTCCAACTCAGGAAGTTTTGTACCAGAGCTATGGTAACAGATGCAGTGAGCTTCCCTTGGAAGTTTCAACTGGCATATGAGTTTCCTCCTATGGCCATGTTACCAAGAGTGCTTCAGAAAATTTGCAAAGACAGTCAGGACCATTCTAATAGCCCCTTACTGGACCAAGAGGTCATGGTTCGCGGACTTCTTATCCATGTCAGTAGCCCCCTCTTTGGAATGTTTCGAGAATTCCAGACCTCCTTTCTCAGAGAAAGATTCTTATTCCCACTCTATGGTAAGCCTGTGTAGTCTGTTGCTTGCCATAGAGCAGCGATTCTCGACCACGGCCCCCGGCTGTGATGTCACCGCACGGCGCGTGATATTGCAGGCAGCTGTGGTTCCTATATCTTAGGAGTTTTCCTGTTCTGCTATGTAAATAGTTCTATTGTCTGCCACCCTAATTGGGACTGCGTTGGTATTTCCCCATGGTCCTGTTTCCCCCAAGAGGTTAGAGAGAAAAGGAGATTTTACTTACCGATAAATATTTTTCTCTGAATATCTCTTGAGACACAGGTTACCCGCCCAATATTAGAGTTTTTTTTGCATGTGTTTAAGTTGATTGTGTTTATTATTTACTTGGAGATAAGTCTTTGATAAAATAGTGGAGTTTCTCTTCCTTTGCTCAGGGGAAAAGCCCCTAGGGAGGAGTCTTTTTTTTCCTAGTGTCCTGCCTCCAGTCAGGGGGATTTGATTTATTCTAGTTTATGAAAGATCTATACTATGGATTTTTTAGCTAGGGAGAAAGGAGTTAAGGCATGAGAGCAAAAATCTATAATCCAGAAAGCCTGCCCAGGAACGGGATTTTCTTCACATATGTTCTGCACAACGTGAGCCGGATTGAATAAAATGTGTTTCTGCATTCAGCCAGGGGAGAGGATTATTCAAACAAATTGATTTAAGTTGCTAAGAGCCAAATGAGTCAATAGTTGATAAAATGGTGTTATAGGAAGTAGCTGATGGATCAGGGATGTGGATAGGCTTGAGGACAGAGGTAGCAAAAATCTTGCTGATCAATGGCACATTTGTGAATAAGCATTTTAGGAGGTGGAGAAAGTGGAATAGAAGAGTATGAGATAGAATAGTTAAGAATGTGATTTGAAGGAGGCAATGGGCTGATATTTAAATGCACCTGTCGCCTCAAAATTAATACTAGTTAAGATTGTATTAATTAAATAACAGTTTTTGTAAATATATATGTATTTTTAAAAATGTCCCTTTAAAAAAAGCATTTTGCTCTGTCACTTTGCCTGTCGGCCTGCCTTTTCTTTCTAGAGTGTCGGGTAGGTGGAACTAAATAATGATTGGAGGAGCTATAATGTCAAACAGATCCCTTAAATCACAATCTAGCAGGGATCTGATCAGATGAGCTATGTCAGTCATCATTTAGCCCCACCTGAACCAAGAAAGAAAAGCCAGGCTGACAGGGAAGATGACAAAAGCTGTTCAATGGTAACTTTTCTTCAATACATATGTATTTACAAAATGTTTATTTCATTAGTACACTCTAAATTAGTATTAGAGTTTTGAGGTGACAGGTGCACTTGAAACATGGCCATTATTTATTAAAAACATAGAAACCTGGAAAGAAAAAAGTAGGCTGACAGGAAAGATGACATAGAGAAATGCTGTTTAAAGATACATTTTTTTTTTTAAAGTAAATATATATTTACAAAACGTTTATTTCATTAGTACAACCTAAATTAGCATTAGTGTTTTGAGGTGACAAATGCATTTTAAGAGCAGAGAAAAGTATTTTGTGTAAAAATCAGGTTTAGAAAGTGACCATCCCTATATGTGCTAGTTAGTCCCCTGTTGAAGGTTATAAGAGGAAGTTAAGTGGAGAAAATGAGATGGCCAAGATAGTGAGGGGTCATTAATGTGACAGTCCTCCATAATGAGTGCGGGGCTATCATTAGAAAGGAAAAAGGCTAGCCAGGATTCAAAGCCAGATAAAAAAAAAAAACGGAAGCAGAGGACAACCTGTATATAATATCAATACGTAAGGAATGGTAGGGGATAGAAAAGTTGGACAGCATGAACCTCAAATGAAGAGAAGACTAAAGCAGTCATGGATAGCTAGCTATATACAGTGCCTACAAGTAGTATTCAACCCCCTGCAGATTTAGCAGGTTTGATAA
>WMED01000908.1:0-30594 GCA_019650415.1 Pipa parva
AACCTGATAAAATCCAGGAGTCGGAGTTGCAACTGTGGCTTACTGACTCCACAGCCCTGGTCAAAACAGGTGTCATTCATAATAAAGAGATGTAAAAAATTGGAAACAATTCTAAAACAACTCTTCTGCAGGGCTGATTTTTACTTACTGATGCACGGAGCAGACTGCACTGGTTTCTATTACGTTATACAATGCAAAGCTGAAGTTGATTGCCATATAGCAAGCATATAGGTGTTAGAGTCAAAGGGCACATAGGGTTTGACTTAACTACTCACCAATGTTAAAAAATTGGAGAGATTGAATATTATTATAATAAATAGTCATCAGGTAAGGTCAAGAAAAGCTAGTGCATGATAGCATGCATTGTTCAGGCATAAAAGTCTGAATGCAGGGAAGTTCCAGGAGGGTTGAAAGACGACATAGTATTATCTTTTCTGAAGGATTTTAGAAATTAAAACTTTAATTGTACAATAGCTTATTTGACTGAGAAAGTATTACTGTTCATTCTACTTTTCTCCTTTTTATTTTTTTGCAGTTTCCGAAACTTATCCAAATGAGATCTCGAGACTGCAGTAACTTCATATGTGTAAAAAAAAAAACAAAGAATAACCAGATTTTTATATTTTTTACAATTCCTCAAAACACTCTGAACACTACTGTATGATTTCCAAGATGGCAAAGAAACAGCGTAGCTCACAGCTTGTGGGTTAACAGGAAACAACTATTATATAATAGTTATATGGGAAACCATATAATGGTGCCTTATACAAAAATTCTGGATTTTTTTTTAAAGTTTGGAGCCTCACAGCTCTACAGTCACATCTATAATTGTATATATGTATAAATATTTTGTTTAGCTACTGAGCTCACCTGCTTTGTAAACAATATTAGTACTGTGTATTATCTGTCTGTAATTGATATACTGATATTAATTTAATAAACATACTGTTTGTTTATATTGTATAGCAACTGCCACCATCTACAACATACTGAAAATTAAAACCAATGTAACTTTAAAAGTAGTCTCCAAGTAGTTGAGATAGTAGGTTATTTGCCACCCACGTAAAAATGGAAACTAGTACGTGAAGATTTGGACAAAAGTTCATCTGAGCATGCAGAAAAACTCACATTTACGGAAGATTTTTGCTGAACTGGTAGGTTCTTGAAGAATAGTCAAATATTCTGGAATTTGCATTAAACTGTAACATCTTATGAATTCAAACTTCTTTGTACAAAGATATATGGGGCCAGGATTATTTTATAATTATGGCCCGGCCAACCACACTTCCTGGAGGTTATGGGATAGGTTATCTTCCATGACATGCCTGAATATTACTGTGTTTATAAATCAACAAATACAAAAATAACACACAAAAATAGTTTATACGTTTTATTAGCATGTCTTATAAAATTACTGAATAATAAACTATATATAATACATCAAACCACAAGCTACTAATGTCAGACAAGAAAATGTGCTAACAATGAGAAACAAAAAAATATATACCTCTTCTGCAAAAACAGATTATACAAAATAAATATGCAAAGTGAATTACATTACAAAACCCACTTGTTCCAGTTACCCTCAGATGGGAAAATTCTACCAAGTCTCAAAGTGCAATCGGCGGTAGGTTCGTAAAAAACAATGTGATCCTCTGTCAGTTTGGGCTTCTTCATTTCCCTTGGAATCATAGTCTGGGAAAATAAGGAAACCTTTGGAGGCTTTTCAATATATTTTCTTCTTATACAACCAATCTGTTCCAGCACCTGCAATTGTAATAAAACATGTTTCACAAATAAGTACTAGTAAAAGTACCCACTTCACCCAAATACTGTTTCAGTATTATGCTTGGTATAGACCAGACCTGGGCATTGTAGAGCCCGCGGGCCACACCCGGCCCTCCAACCATCTCCTGCCCGAGCATGCAAAAACGGGGTCGTGGCCATCGCCATAGGCACTGGCAAGCTAGACACACCACTGCGGCCCTCTAAAACCACCCAAACCTTTCATGCAGCCCCATGAGAAAAATAATTTCCTGCCCTTGGTATAGACAGAACTAAACATCAGGCTGTATTTAGTTAAAATCATTTATCAGTTATAGAATAATTGTGTGTGTACATGTTTTGGTATTTCAATAATGATGATAATAATTCATGTTTTGGAGAAGAAATTAGGAAAGTGTAAATTACTGTCACAATGCACCCCCCACGCTTAACAAATAAAGGCAGATGATAAAATACCCAGATATCAAGTTTATCACACAATGATACAAGTAAAGCATTTCCTAAATGATGCAAATGTATTCAGTTTTAGGCTGTCTGAGGATTACCATGTAACATTAGAGCAAGTGATGCAGTGGTAACAGTACAACATATCAACAAATGCTTACACAGTAGAATAATGGGTTTCAATGTGTTAATATGTATCTTATTTTACAAAAAAGAAGCCTGTGGATTATAAAGGGTAATATACACTTCAATACAAGTCCATCCTCTGTGTGAATGTAGATGACATGAAAAACATAAAAGCATTATAAATTACAGGAAGGGGTACATAAACTCAATCAATCTCTCTCTCTCTCTATATATATATATATTTTGTAAATTAATAACTTTGTATATAATGACATGCCACTAAATTTTACTGACAACCCATATTTAAAAAAGGCTTGGCTCACCAAATATAACAAGCCACGTAAGTCAGCATATACAGGCCACATTCCTCACCTGAAAACATTTACTACAGACATAAACCTTATACAAGATTACTCCTCATTATTCTACATTTGCTTTCTCTCCATGCATACACATGCCATATTATCAGAACTGAAAGCATATTTTAATACCTGTATTAAATCCTTGACAACCACAGACTGCAGGACAGCGCTGTAATGCTGCAGTAAGGTGCTCTCCCTTATCCCAGGCTTTGCCATTATGTGGTATAGCATGCCTTCCAGCATTCCCTTGCACACGGACTTGTTTAAGGTGCCGTCAACTATCCTCCATGGGCGTCCAAGAAAGCAACAATCTGCTTCCCTAAATCAATGCAGAAATTAGATTGTAATTCCACAGTCTAGACTGGTCTCAAAACTATACAAGGCTTTCCTTTGAGCCATCGCACCCAATTTCATAAAAGCCTATGACAACAACTGTCATTATCCCGCCACCTCATAAAAAAGGAATGGGAGAGAACTCTGACAAACTCTTATTTCCTTCTTATATTAAGAAGGTATATGGCTAACACAATATCAAATTTTCCCCAGGTCTCTGCCACTTAAACGTAAGCCTATTTTTAAATTACAATTGGTTTATTGCTCCCACTAAGGATCACTCTCCTGGATGGAATTTTGAACTGTCTTTGTTTCATTCTCAGCATTCCAGCTGTACCTTCCCACAAAATCTGCCCTTGTCTGGTTAATCAATAAAGGCTATGTATATGTAAATTCATGCTGTCTCCGGTCCTCCTGCTACTCTGTGGATTGCTTTCTGGTTCTGTAATGGCAGACTGGTGATGTCATTAACCAAGGACAATTCTTCCATTGACTGGAGGCTCAGGGCTGACAAGGAAATTACCCAAAATGATGCAAAACAGTGGTGGGAAGAGACCGGGCTGTGCAACAAACCCTTTAACATTAGATAAAATGGAAACAATCTACTCATACTTGAAAGACATCAGTTTGACAAAGGCAAAACAAAATCCAAATACTTGTTTAACAAATGTATGACAGCAAGCTCACCTTTCATGTAATGTCTCCACAGTACATTCTGTAAGAAGACAAAAAGGTACATTCAGTTTCATGTTAAAATGACAGAACCAATTTATCAGTGTAGGAGTTCATACTACTACATATAGCACAACATATTAGGCGTATTTTCTTCTTTGATGCATGAAATTAGTGGGTACTGTTCCCCACACAGTTTACAATCCTGCAGTTCACAATACCCAAAAGACTGTAGTTTGCCATCTCTCCAGATTATATAACTTAATTTTAAAAGAACTGTATGCTAATGTTGCATTGCAAAAATTTAAACACTGATAAAAAAAAATGTAGTAAGACACACAGAGTGACAGAAATTTCCAACGATTATGGAATTCTCACCTTTGTGTGATTTTTGAGCAAGCATATTTTCTGAGTTCCTGTAGTTTGCAGACAGAGACAGTGAAGATGTATTGAAATCTGGCTGAGTCAAAGAGTCAGCACCTTCTAAATGAATCTTCTTCCTTGGAGGCTCAGGACAGTTTTCTTTGCATTCAGCTATATTCTGTGAGGCTATTGGAGCAAATTCAGCTTCTTTAGTGAAACTCTCTGTCTCTTGTGTAACTGGATCTTTTGCCAAGTCAGAATGTAAAACCCAAGGAGAAGCATACTTTATAGCCACAAGTCTGATAGAACCTCCTCCCACCTCTAATACTTGTCGGTAAGTTAAGAGGTCCTGCAAGAAGAAAATAAACAGTGACATAACTTTGTTCTCTCCCAAAATCTGTATAGACAGGCACCTATTCTTGCAACTTGGAATAAATTCCATGCCTCACAAACCATTTCACTTTTTGGCCATTCGGAGCTTAAATATGCTAATCTGTCAACATGTTGACTACGAAAACACAACATGGAACACGGATTCCCAATATTACTGATATGAGCAAAAGCAGGCAGGTACAACAGACATTAACGACAGAATGTAATTAAATTATAGAATGCTGGTTTATCTTTCCTATGAAATGATATCTACCTGAAACATTTCTCATGCACACAGAATGTGTAAGAGAAGGCACGTAACATTTACATTAATAAATATTATAAAATGTTTTGGGCCAATAAACACTTCATTTTATGTAGTTGAAACTGGCATAAAATGTCAATACATACATTTTTTCATTATTTTTTACTGGAGAGTTTACACTGAAAATTACAAGTTAAATAGTTGATGAAAGTGGAAATGACTAAAATGTTCCATCAAAACAAGATTCCACACAAACACTGTGAAAATGCGGTCTCCTTTAAGGTCCGGTGATATTTTCGTTGGCTAGTTTTGTTCAGTGGATTGTGGGACAGTATGCTCCATAGCTTTGAATGTTTAATACCCAGGGATTGGTTTTACCACTTGCAGGCATATATATCTCACCTCTATGTACTGCTGTAAACTCCTTGTTCTTTCTGCATCAGCATTCTCATACTGGAAGAACTGGTTTGCAAGAGCTGATATTTTAATTCCAAGGAAGGAACAAGATTCAATCACCGAATAGATTTCGGAAACACAGACCAAATCTTTTGCATTATAACCATGGCATTCTGCGCAGTCTTTCAGAAATATATCAAAGTTCTTTCTTTTGGTGTTCAAAAGCTCAGTGAAGTAAGGAGGTAGGGAAATCGGCTCACTGGTAACTTCGCTGATTGAAGCTACAAGAGAAAATATATTAAAAGTATCAGCAACATTATCATTCACATTGAATACTACTAAATATTTTACATGTGCAACTTTAAAGAATTACATTGAAAAATATTCACACAGAATTAAAGGGGTAGAACAATGTATACTCAGATTTTATATAGTCCAATGTACACCAATGTACTATCTATCATTCTCAGTACCTGAAATGCATACAGTATTGTATTCCAACTAGTAGCAATGCACTTCTTGGTGACATCACTTCTGGTCTCTGTGCTATACTGTATATTGCTGTTTATACAGAGTATGGTATAAAGACAAACGTCTAAGCCAACTTACACTCCCTGAATATGCCTGCCAGACAAAACACATTGGACTTAAAATAACTAGAAGAAATTAGACTCTTTTTAAGAGCCTAAGATTCGCTTGTAATTTAGTGTTATAATGGCTCATTTTGCATAACCATAAGGGTAGAAGTGGCAGGTTGAAGAAGGGTAGGTAGTATTAAGAGGTAGAATGGTGCACAGGAATTAAATAGACACATGGTGATGGTCAGTGATTGGGACTAAAATTTCCTATCTTCCTCTGGCCATGTTCAAGTTGTCACCTCAGGGCTCTTTGATTTCTGTCAAGATGATAGAATGCATCAAAAGGCAATAGCCGTGCAGCATACATTAGTTTATACAATTGTTTAAATATTCAGGAATGGTAAGCAATTTCCAACAAATGAGATCAGCAGAGAGTAGTGGCAGGGGTGTATTGACTGGAAACAGGAGAGTATAAAAACAGAGTGGATCCATGACATGAAAGATGCCCTTTGTGAATAAAATGGCTGCATTACCATAGCAATATTAAAGGGGCACTATAGTGCTGATATAATTGCATACTTACATATAAAACTCCTTTATACTAAGCCAATTGCTGACACAAATAGTTGAAAAAATGTTTATGGAAGAAATACCTATTGCTGTTTGTTTCCCTTAATTAGTTTTCCTGAGAGCTCACATTTTCCTCCCCCTCCTCTTTCTGTTCTGCAAGTCAGGCAACATAAGAAGAAAAAGTTGCCTAACTGCTATTGATTAAGCAGTGTGCTGACCTTTTGGCTGCATAAATTACGTTGGAATGCAGGAGATTACAGAGGGAAAGCTGACTTGTGCACATGTGCTAAGTAATAAGTAGGGCAAAAATGTCCAGGGCAGGGTACCTTTTCATGGAAAACTGGCCAGTGCATGTCACACACAAATTTCCTGGTGCAGAAGATTATCAGTGTTGCCTACTCAATTATTCTGCTTCATGTGAAACTACTACTGGGGAGAAAAGCTTCTCACTAAGGTATAGTACTGCGTATGTAAAATGTAATCTGACTATAGTTCCCCTTTAAGATTCTATAGAGACTGCAATACTAACTACAGGATACATGTGATCATTACATCCTCTTTTTATATTGCTTATAATTTATTTCTGGGTTTAGAACTAGATATGGCTATTTAGCTCACCTGAAGACTGCAGTCTTCCATCAAGAGGTGTCTGCCGTAATTTTAAATACACTTGACAGGAATTGACAACAACGCTGTCATTTGGGTTCAGGTTTCTTGTGCTGACTATTCCTGGTGCAGAGCAACCTCTCATTAGAAGATAGTTTGTATGGGAGGCTTGTCGAGCTTTTACTTCTATTTTCCTCTTGTTTCCCACATTTTCATCAGTATCATCTTCGTCAAATTCTTCATCATCCAACCCATCTTTTCCAAGTCTAGGTCAAGAGATAAGAAGGAATTATGTTTTATATAGATATACTGTAGTAATTCAATTTACTGGAAAAAAAACAGATTGATATGTATATAGATTAAAAGCTGAAAGTTATGTCAATAGAATGGAAAGTTAAGATACGCTTTCATTAGGTTTACAAGTGTCAGAAATATGTTGGGTTCTTAATAATAAAATCACTGCTATATTCTATATTCTTATTAAATATTACTTTCCGACACCTGGAAATACCACAAGGAAACCCAATCTTCAAAAGGATTCTTAAACTACTGGGCTTGGCACAGGCAGGGCCCCTAAACTCACAAAATGGATTTTTATAAATATAAATCTGGTCCATATAAGAAATATTGTCACAAGCTGCTCTCTTTAAGGCAAACACAAAAGAAAGATAGCACTCTCACAGGCTTAAATAAAAAAAAAGGTTTAATCTCTAGCTGCAAAAATGTTTTTTTTGCTAGAATTGATTCTAGAAAAATCTCTGCACAGACTGATAAAAGTATTGGATATATACCGTATTTGCCGGCGTATAAGACGACCCATAAATTTTTCCAGTTAAAATATAGAGTTTGGGATATACTCGTCATATAAGACTACCCCTCCTCCAAGGCAAATCCTGCTTGGATTGGTCAGCTCTCCCTGCCTGTCCAGCCCTCCCTGTCTCCAAGATTATCAGAGCACCATCACACTGTGCTGCCCCTACAAGCCCTACCCTCTGAAGGAGGGGGGCGCTATCTTAGTGCTCACCCCCCTCCTTTTCTCTCTCCCTACCTAGCTCCTCTGTTGTCCAGCTGTCTGTGCTGAGTGCTATAGAGTTTCCTCTCCCCAGCAATGATTAACCTTCCTTTCGTTCACAGGAAGTTACATCAATGCTGGGGGAGGAATGCTGTAGTGCTCAGCACAGACAGCTGGGCAACGGAGGAGCTAGGTAGGGAGAGAAAAAAGTGAAACCCGGCGTATAAGATGACCCCCGACTTTTCAGATGATTTTCAGGGGTTAAAAAGTAGTCGTATACGCCAGCAAATACAGTACTTAAAAGAACATTACTTTAGAGGCTATTTGAATCATTAAGAATATTTTGGAGCATGTAGATCTTAGTTGGGTTGCCACTAGTGATCAGGAAGTAATTCCTGAGTTAGGTGAGTTAAAATACTGTTTGAGTCTGGGTAATTAAGTTATCCTAAGATAAGATACCCTATAGGGAGGCATTTAAAGTATTTAAAAAGCCCAGCACCATATAAACAAGTAAATAAATAAAACCACTAAATGTTGTATAACAGAGTTTGTTTTTGTTTGGGGTATCTTTCTTGCTCTTTATTTTTCTTCAGTGACTTATTATGAAAGTTTAGCAAATAAAAAACAGCTTGCCGCCTCTGGTAGCCAAAAGAAAGAGTGGGATTGAATTCTCCTGTATAAATAAAAGCGTTTTCTGTGTCTTGCCAGTTCCTGCATGCACACAACATACCGGTAATGTATATGTAATGTATAGCCACACCAGGAAGGAATATAATCACGCACATTCAATAAATGCTTGTGTATTATATAGAAAAAGGAAAATGTACCTCTGGCCAAGACCAAAAAAAGAATACTGATAGCCACCTTTGTACTGTGGACTGGCTTTTTAGTTAAATGCTGTAGTCAAGTCTGCTCTCTCTGTATCTCCGCTGGCATTTATTATCAAAATTCTGCCCATATACAGATGTCTTTAATAGAGATACAAACAGATAGCCAGTTACTTACCCTTTTATAACTTCATTATCCACAAGGGTGGAGTCTACCACCACAATCTGTTCAGGAATTTTCACATTAGCCGACGCAAATCCCAGTAAAAGCAAGACTAATGCAGTTACACACTGTCCACCCGGTCCATCCAAGGGAAACATCAACATACCATCAACTTCAGCTTGGTCACTAAATGAAAACATATCAACCTGATCCTCAATGCCACAAGCTTTTAACCTTTCGAGAAACAGATAGGATTCTGTACAAGTTGTACTTGGAAGTCGCCAAGTAAAAATCCTAAGGAGAAAAAAGGAGAATCGTCATTGGTTGAAGAATATTATTTGGCAAATTTATCACAATGGAACCCACTGGCAAACACCAATAAAATCACCATAGAAAAAAATTGGCAGTGATCTTCTTACACAGAATTTTATACCTGTAGAATGTTTGAGATAACTGATAGGACATCGGCACAAATGGCAAAGCTCGGTGTTTTTTTGGACCAAGTAAAGTATTTACTCTTCGACGATTCACCAGTCTTCGATTCTGAAATTCTAAGAAAGCCTTCACTAGGATGTCATCTTTAAATGTCCTGTACAATCGGAAGGACTAAAACAAATTGCGGTTTCAGATTTCAATTGATGATACATACAATATATGCATTGCTTACTGCATGAAACACTTTTCTTTTAATTGTAGAAAAATAAGTTCAAATGTTTTCATTTATAAAATGGCACATTAAAAAAAAAAAAAAAAAAATCATACTATTTTCTTGTTTTGTCTAAATCAGTATTCCGGTAAAATAGAATGGGAATGGCAACAATGTGATAACATGCTCTTTGTATCACATACCTGTGCTTTGGACACATTAAAGCAAACAATGTATTAAATCAGATTATAACCCACAATGCTCAATAGAAGTTAATTTGTAAATCCAGATTCGCCCACAATGCATCAGATAGTCATTATTATCAAGGATAGTCATGGATAGGCCACAATGGCAAAAATGCATCTGTCCTTACACACTTCAGATCACCAGTGGAAGGCATCAAGGCTGAGATTGGTGAGTTATGGCATACCCTCTGGGCACCAAAGCCCAGTAAACAAGCAGAGCTACTTTGTCTACAAAGGTTCATACACTGGGTCAAAGAAAGACTGCTGTGTCTCTTCATAACTACCGTAAGTTTCACCAGAGGAAATACAGCAAGCATTGGTTTGTCAGGTCTCATGTCTTTACAACTTCTCTATTCTGAACTACAGAACAGAAAGGCTATGAACATGGACTTGAGGTAGTTTAGTTTTCCTTTAAACTCTGAAAGGTTTCTTATGGTCATGTTCACTAACCTGGATTGCTTCACTGCATTCTACTTTCATGATGGCTACTATAGATAGTGATAGACAATTCCTAAAAGGGCACTATATAATATATTGGAAACATGGGAAAGTCCCAGTATGTGTGGAGACTGCTCTCTGTGTAGGGCCCCAGCTGATTAAACAAACAGACTTTTAAGGGAGAAACTTAACATTCATATGGTATAATGCCACTTAGTGGATAAAGAATCCTGAAAAGTGTGTCACAGAGAAATCACTTTCCCAGCACATAAGAATCAGCTGTAGTATTATCACCTAGATGGATTAGAGGGGGGCAAAAAACAAAATCAGTAAACAGAGAGGAATGTAGTCTTTGATCTTAATGTTTTTTGTTTTTTTTTGTATTATGGTGCTGGGAAAAGATGTGAAATAATTAAGAAAGCGGGTAGGTGCGCCTTATACATACAGTGAAGGCAGCATAAAGAGAACATTAGCTCATTTCAATAAATCAGCAGAGTAAAGATTCTGAGTACTTTGTAATATGTTGTAATATGTAAGGAAGTGAGGGGATAGGAAGCCAGAAGATAAAAGCAACACACACACACACACACGCGACTTAAAGCTGCAGCATACACTTTCATGGTATACAGGCCTTTTTATGTGAAACAGCATTAACTGATCATTTACAATACATTTTATCTTTCATCTACAAATATCAATTGGTGACTGGTATCAATGATAATGTGATTAAACAGGGTATTTCAGTACAATGTGTTTAAAGAGTGGGTACTATTTATAGCACATTCTAAGCATTCAGAATAAGAGAAATGTAGTTTCCTTATAGCACTTACCTGAACTGAACGGTATGCTTTCATCTGCGTATCCGAGAGTCCTAAAGTACTTAAAATAAGGTTCTGCAGCACTAGGAGATGAATGTCATCCACACTACAATGAAATAACCACAACATTTAACAGTCAACTTTTCAGTTTATACACTGAAATATAATGTATGTAGGCATCATACATAATGATGTTCTTAGGAACATAATTAGCACAACATTGCACTAAGTGTGGCAATATCAACACCAAGACAGTCAGTTGCATTCCTACAGATCACAAAGCCCCCGTATAAGATCAGCACCCCTCCCCCTCCAGGACAAAAAAAGTAAACTTACTAGGAACTGGAACTGATGTGACCCATATTTTGATAGGCCCCTGTATAGGATCAGCACTTACTAGCACTTTTGATAGGCCCCTGAAGACTACACAACAAACCCAAAAGTACTGGCATATGGTGCTAGAAAAGATCAATGCTTTGAATATAAAGACATCATATAAACATTCCTAGTCAGTTGCAATATATACTTTTGTAAGGGGTTGTGCTGGCTCTTTTAGTTTTGATGCTATTATCACTTGCAGTACGTGTTGCACCACTTAATCATGACTTTTTTAATGCACTGATATATCGCACAATCCACCAGAAATATACAACTGCTGCCAGACATAACATTGAGGTATTTTTGGTTGTGCGGTGATATACTGCAGTCTTCTCCAAAACTGATCATGGATAAATAATGAATGATAGGTTCAGCAAGTGATAAAATAAATGGAATATATATCAAAATCAAGACTTATTATACAAATCATTTAAACTGGTAACTAGTGTCAAAGTTATGGTGAAAGTACCTTTCAAGAACTTCTGTATCTCTTTCTTGGCATGAGTTGTCCGCCACTGCCAAAATTCTGAACCTGTTTCAGCAGAAAAGAAGTTTTCTAAACAGAAATGTATCATATGTACAATTTTCAGATATGCTGAAAGGGGCACTATTGTTATTTTGCACCCTGCATATTAATCCATCTACCTATGGACAGATTTCACTTCTGCATATTTCATCAACACTTGGTTTAAGAAAGAACATTTTGCAATTGGTATTTATTCTTTAAAGGGTATGAAAAGTTTGAATAAAACATTATTTTTATCTGACATGTATACATATAGAAAGAAAACTGAAACACTAAAATGTAAAAAAAATTTTGGGATCAGTAGTACTTGCCTCTTGTATAAACAGCCCTGTTCCCACAGTCGTTCTATGTACAGGCTTTTCCTGTATAGTGCTGATAAGCCCTGCCCCCAAGTGACATCATTCAATATTCAGAAAGCATGTTCATACGTAGAATCCCTTTCCCTTCTTCTTGTATAAAAAGACTGTTCCTAACCCTGAGCATGCACAGATGAAAGTGGTTTGACCCAGGGCAAAAAAAGGGGACGTGACTATGCAGAGCAGGGAAATCATACAGAGGAAGAAAGCAGTTACAGGGGGATGTTGAACTGTGCTGAATGAAGAGGTGAGTTTGGAGTTTCTTAATTACTATATTGCTTTGACAATAGGTAAAAGGGGCTTTCTTTATAGACAGAGTTTACATACCCTTTAAGGCATTATTATTTTATTAGATGCTTTTTAGTATAGGTGGCATACAGGATATACAGCACAATTACACTTCTGGTTTGTTAGAACTGCAGCAGCAAACAATATGGCTCTTCATCATTTAAAACAGAGTTCTGGGTATTGCAGTTTAGCTACATCAGAAGAATAACAGGTTGCCTTGCTAGAAGTACAGCACTTTCACTTGAAATTGGAGGCAAAATACACTTTGGAGTAAAATAGTTACAGCACCATTACAGCACATTAACCTTTATTAAAACAGAAAAGGATTTACATAATGGAGAAGCTAAGTAAGCAAAAGAAAATACCATAATATCCCATATTTACAGCTAGAGTCTCCTATAACAGCTGAAGTCTGAAGTGCACAATGTAATAACCAACCACACACTCTAGAGGTTATTCTCTAAAGTCCGAATTGCTGCGCATAGGTGTGAATTCGCCAACTAAAGACAGTCACAATAGACAGCTACTGTTGCAATCGAGTTTTTATAATGAGAATATTGTTGCAGTTTCGACTTTACAATGGGAGAATTGTTCGCAAATTTGCTATGGGAATCCACTGTTTGAGAATTCAACAGTCGAATTCGGACTTTAGAGAATAACCCCCTTTATTTCATGAAGAATCTGCTGTATCATATGAATATAAAAGACTACCCTGTGCTAGTTAGTTGCTGACAAATCTAATCTGGTCAAACAAGCTTCAAGGTTAATCCCAGAAATGGCAAACGGCACAATGTAAATTAAAAAGGAATATATCGGAGTAAGATGGATATCTTACCTGCAAAATAGTTCATCTACAGTGTCTGGCATTTCATATGTTGGATAACCCAAAGTGGAGCTAAATTTTTGCTTTAGTTTCTCTACAAATTCTTTGTATTCCGCAGCGCAAACCTACAATTAGATCATTTCAATGTATTATCATGTGCTTTAGACAAAATATATGTCTGCATGAGTTTATTACTGAAAAAAAGGATTTACAGCTACTTTTCCATCAGAAAAAGATTGAAAGGAAAAAAAAAATGGACTGAAATGTTTCGAATGGAAAAAGAAAATCAAAAATATTTATCGATATTTTTCAATCGTACATCCGTTTTTACAACGAAAAAATTTGAGGTTGAAACCTATCTTCTCCAGTTTTGTAAATTTTTCCTTTAGTGTACTGCTGCTGAAAACGATCAGTTAAGATTCGCATTTCAATATAGTTCTTCTTTAGGGATGCTCCCACTCTCCTTTTATCCCTATCTCCTCTGCCCCCGATGGCCTGGACCTGTAACTAACTAGGACTAATCCTGGATGAAAGATTAGGAAAAGTTAAACAGAAAATGGGAAAATACAACTATCGTCTGATTGAGTCTTAGTAATAAAGAAATGCATTGGGCATAAGTATCTCAGACAAAAAAAAAAAAAGAAGATACATATACACAGAATAAGGTATATGGCTGATGTAAAGATTTGGAAAACAGTTTATAATTGGTATGGTAAGTCTCCGGCACACCAAATGGATAAAATATCAAGTCCTTCATTAGATCGATTAAGCGCTGCGGCGCGAAACGCGTAGGTGCCACCTACAACCTGTTTTAAACTTTTTGGCATGGATTTTTAATCAATCTAATAAAGAACTTGATATTTTATCCATTTGGTGTGCCGGAGACTCTCTAATTTTTGTTGTTGCTACCGCAGGACCTGGGCACGTCCTTCTCCTGAGCACCCATTGTTTATTTCTTCAGCCGGCTTTCTTTGACTTTGCACAGGATTTGAGCTGCCACTCCCACCCGTTTTATAATTGGTATGGTGTCAAGGTAAATATAAAGGAATAAGAAAAAAAATAATCAAAAAAGATATTACCTTTTTACTTTTTCCTATTGCTCCTTTCTACTATTTAGCTTGTTTATTTTCTTCACTTGCCCAACTACTTTTTGTATAATTTCATTTCCTGATACCCAACCCTTTCCTTCCCATTTTCTTTCACCAATGTAGCACTCTGCATGAGGCCTCTACTAAGAAGACAGCACATTTTACAACGACCAGGAATTTCATCTCACCTTTGGGTCATTGTAGTTCTTTTTCTGGAACATAAACTGTTCAACAAGTGATTTATCCTGGACAACCTCTGCCAAGCATACCCTATATGGAAGAGAAGTACAGTTTTTTTCTTCAGAAGAAGAGGACAATTCAAGTCAATCAAGTCCTTGACAAAGGGTCCTCAGTACCTCTTAACTTTCTCTGGAAGGGAGCTAAGCCATTATCCTGCCCAAGCTTCTCTGCAAAGTTACTAAACAGAAATTGTAGGCCTGCTATAAGCTATGCTGCAAGTTCAGAGTAAAAAAAGATAAACCCTAAAAGTAGAATGAAATCTCTTATGATAAAGGTAAAAACTATGCCAATCAGCAGATACTCTTGAATGGAACCTATTTTCCACCAGTAATGGATAATATTTATTTGTACATTTCCCTACAAGGAAAACTGATGTAAAGGCTCTGATACTGTGTTCTTTTTTCCATTTATACCAAAGCAAAAATATTTTGACTGCTACTAAGAGCCACTGCTGTCAGGCTGAAGAACATACACTATTTTCAGAATAATATACTCAGTAGTAGACTATCTGCCAACAAGTTTTAAACACATCTGTATGTAGAAAGACACATCCGAATACAGTACTAGGTTTAATTCCCCAACTGTTGAAAATAAAGATAGGCTTAATTGTAATTACGGTATGTCTGAGGATTATTGGCTTACTTGTAATTAAGGTATGTCTGAGGATTATTGGCTTACTTGTAATTAAGGTATGTCTGAGGATTTTTAATTGTGTAACGTGTTCTTCTTCCAATGGAGTGAGATGTTTTGTCAAGCGATTCCTCCAAGCTGGAGTGCATTATATCTCTGACAACTTGCCAAGGTACAAATGGTCTTTTCACCTGGTCATCAAATACAAGTAAAAAACATACATTTCAATTGCTTTTTGATAGGTACCTAGCTATGAATATATTTACACAATGCAGTTGTATCTGAAGATGCAGACCTACTGAAATGCATATGGTCACTATTATAAATGCACCTGGTAACTGTGCTTTACTGTACCTTGGAGATATTTGCACTGTATAATTTCCACTTTTTCTGGTACACATACAGTTTTTAGGTAATTGCACAACAATGTGCACCATTTTTGTATATTTCAAAGTGGTCCAGTCCACATGCAAATATTTACCTTTTTATTTAGAATGTTACTGGCTATTCGACAAAGCATGAGCAAGCCATCCTCTTGGGCAGTCCATGCCACTCGCAAGCGAGTCATTCTTTGCAATGCACTTTGATCCGCTTCATCATGGTACCGGTTCTTTTTATTGCTTTCAGCTTAAAAGAAGGAGAAAAGCGGCATGTTTTATTACAGAAATAGAAGTACAAAATAGAGAACCTCTGAGTACAGTTGCCACTGATGCTAGGGCATGTGAATGAATATATTTCAAGTTTTAATAGCAATAGGGAACGGGGTAATTAAAAAAGAAAGTGTCCATTTCCAGTGCCAGTGGGCAGTGTGATAGCTCAGTGGATAACACTGCTGCCTTGCAGTGGGTTCTGGGTACAATTCCACCCTGGACTTCATCTGCATGGAGCTTGTATGCTCTCCCCGCAACTGCATGGGTTTCCTCCGGGCACTCCGGTTTCTTCCCACAATCCATATACATACATCTGTGTCTGTCCATGTGTGTGTGACTGAATAGGGAAACTAGATTGTAAGTTCCACGGGGCAGGGACTGAAGTGAATGACTAATCTCTATAAAGCACTGTGTAATATAGTAGCACTATATAAATGAATAAATACATACATATATACATTTAAAAAGGAAAGACTAGAATTTCTTTTTATTACTTTATAATAAGGATCAGTAACACAAAATAAAAAAATTAATTTGGACTGGTATGGCAGCTATTCAAATACAGCATTTGTAAAATAAAGTTAAATTTCTGAATTATATTGTTTTGCCTGTTCTTATCTTTAAGGATAGCAGCCATGTTGTTAAACAGACCTCACCCAATCCTACAGTTTTGTATGCTTCTTTACATAAAGCATATACAGGAAGTGTGTCCTAAAGACTGATTTTTAAAGCTGAATATCATACATTCTATACACAATTTATGGAAACATTCATTAAGTATCAACATTAAACCTACTCTTTTTTTTCTTCAGTTTTCTCTTTGGCTCTGGATCTTTCTTGGGTCTTTTTCTCTTTTGACTTTTCCCACCGCAGACTCTTTCCTTTCGATTTTCTGCTACATCTTTCACAACCTGAACAATTTCACCTTTTCCTGTCAAAGACAGGTCTCCAAACACACTTTTTTGGTAGACTGAAATACACAAAATTGACCAAATTATGTGAACACTGGACTAGCTGACCAAATCTATATGTAACAAAAAATGGTGAAGCATACCAAAGGTACAATACATTATAGAGCACATAAGATTGCATCTCCTTAGACATCACCAACAGATTTATCATCCTAGGAGATTAAAAACAAATCTAGTGAAATACAGAACATTCCCTGTAAATCCTCTCTATCCCAGGAATCAGGGAAATACAATGAAAGGATGTATTCTCTATGTTTTACAACATGATCATGATAACAGCTTAACAGAGAGTACCTTGAAAAGGTTTTTGTCAGTTTTACAAGAGGATCCCAAACCTTCTCCATATTGTGCGCAACTTGCCCTTCTTTCATACACTAGAGGAAAAACACTTTGGGAGACACTTCCCTGTGGATACTAGGCATAAAACAACCTGAACTTAATTAATAGGTACTCCCAAATACGGAATGTACTCTGCCTTAGTTGTATTTGCTGCACTTAAATTACAAGGGAATTCCTGGACTCATCCAACACAAAGAAAGGATATTCATATTAAACATAGTGCCACCTGTAAAACTAGTAATGTTATCTTATCTTCTCAAATTCCCTTGTGGGAAAATCTATGAAGGCCACAAAACACAAAATAAAGAAGAGAATCAAAGAAAGCATATACTGTACCGTAGGCTATTAGGAATTATAATGCAGATAAAGCCACTAATGTCTGAAAAACATTTTCATGAATCCAAACACAGTAATGCACTATTAAGATGGCAGGTTGTGGAGGTAGTACTTCCATTCACTAGAGGAGGTCAGATCTCTAAAATGCTTTTAACAGATAGGAACCATTTAGATGAAACATCTCAACAGCCTGGCACATATCTTATGGTTTAAATAAAACTGGAACATTAAATACTTTAACTTAACCAGGGTGTATTCTTTTCAAGAAGAATTTATGTGCTGTTGTAGACTTGATCTTTAAGTTGCAGTATGGAAGCTAACAGAGAGAGTACTTTGTTTAACAAAACTTCATAATTTAGTAACAGATTGGTTATTACTATTACTATATAATAATGTTAAGTTGCAAACATATTTGCCAATAAACACATTGTAGTCAAAGACTACCAGTAAGGTAGGCTAATGTGGTAGTACCAGGGAAGTTATTATTAGATTTGTTTCTATGGCACAGACACAAGTAAAAGGGTAATTTGTACAAATTATAATTTTGATGAACATCCTTCTTATGTAATTTAATACATGCTTTAACATTTTGTAATTTGAATACATTTCGCAAGTGTAAAACATATTGTAATATACACTGTATCACATTGTTTACATTATAGGCAACTCCTGATTGTACTTTATTCTGCCTTTGTACGTAACTTAACCATGTACCTTTATTTATCTGTAGCTGCATCTCTTGCCTAATAACTGTATTTATTGAATGGGGGGGGGGGTGCCTTTTATAAGGCATGCCATATCACTGTGTTTTATACTTGATAGTGGGCCTGTGTAGTCTGAAATCCGTTCTGGAAATCCGTTTTTTTGCGGCAAAGATCCATGTTTTGTGCGCCTTCTTCCACATCACGTTTTTAAAGTAGCTGTAGTTGCTGTAAACCAGTCGGTATATGCAAATATCTGATGGATCCCTACAGATGTCAATGTTATTGCCAAATATCATATTTTAAACATTGGTTGTCCCACAAATAAAAATTGCTAAATCATTTTGGGCCCTGGTTCCATTATTTGTAGGTAAATATAATTGTTAAGGCACAGTTTTTAGCAGCCTATTAAAACAGAAGCATACTTCATTACAGTGAAAAAGAAAGTCAAAATGTTACCTCCTGTACCAAGTGGTAATGTATGTTTAGTCAGAAAGGTCTGAAGTCTCAGTGTAAAACCATTATCTTGAGAGGATTTATTCTGTAAATGGGAAGACACAAAGTCACAAACAGAGCTTCTATCAGCATTGCTGTGATTCTAAAGATGATCATTTATTGCTTCTACTAAACATCATATTTATCTCATTTCTGTGTCTTACACATTAAAGCATTTGAGATAAAGTCAACCAGAAGCCATTTAACATTTCAGCAAACCGTTTGCAGTTTAAAAGAAGGCTAACAATATACCGCTGGAGGAAGAAGAAGAAAATGAATTCCATTGTTTTCTATTTACAGGAGCAAAAATAAAGATATAAAGTCACCATGTAAGTCATGTCATTTGTAGAAATGATTCACTCACATTTTCGGTTTGCAAGTTTGATGTACCGGTAATTAACCATATGTATACCTTGCTCTGCCTCTGTTCTAGATAATCTCCTACAATACTTGCAGTTATTATAAAGCCTTACTTGGCAGATTGTCATGTTAGAACCACATGTGTTTAAAACCACAACTGTATTGTAATGAAATGCAAAACAGTATTAAATGGGTGTGATAAACTGTGATACAGTATGTGCATATGCTTTTGTTACTGTTCATGCAATTTGATTGAAAGCAGTGACCCATATAAATTTAACCAAAAGCTGTTGTGTTCCACCAATTGCCAGGAAAGGCATTACCATTACAATATTTCTATTAACTTATTTGCATAGTTGATACCCATGCTGCTGGATCATTTAATTTCTGGTGCACTCACCATATCAATCAAGATCCTCTCTCTGATCTATTTTAAACAGCTTTGTGTATTATCCTTGGGCACTTACCCCCAAAGGGCTGAACAATTGGGAGACACAAATTTATTGTGACAAGCTGGCATTATTGATAAAACAAGTAATAACACAAACAGGATGCGTACACACAAACTGACAACTAGCAAAAGAACACTGAATACAAGGATGATTATACCTAATTAATGGCTACACATCCCCACGCACTAGGTTTCCTTATATAGGAGCAGCAGTATTTTGCAAAAGTTTGTTAGAGCAAATATTTATAACATACAACCAGAGATCTTGGCTGTTTCTCGCAGTAAATATCAACCATTTTTCTCCGATCGATATCTAACGATAGAAAAGTTTTTCACTGAAAAGGTAGCCATACTTTGCATTAATAGTATGGCTACCTTTTCAGCGAAAAATCCAATTGAAAATCTCGATCAAAAAGTTTCTATTGGTAAAGATTAATCTATATTTACAGCGAGGAACAGCTGAGATCTCATGGGAATAACCTCGAAAAGATGAAATTGGGTCTTTTCGAGTTTAATAAATTTCACCAAAATTGTGTGTAATAAAACATACACGCACAATGGAAAAACAAGCAAATCTAGTGCACGGTAGATAACTAAAATTACCCACCTTTTTAGCTTTGTTAATGATGTAGCTTATCCAGACCCAGTTACGTTTCAAATGACTGTAAAAACTGGAATCAAGGCCTCCAGCTCCTAATCCATCTCCAGGTATTGACCCATCATCAACAACTTCTCGACTACCCCTGACAGGCAAATCAAATGTTACATAAGATTAGCAGTCTATACATGACTTGTAACGCTTGTAATATGGAAATACTTTACTTAGAAAACCTGTAAAATGCTACCCTCTTGCATTTAGTCTTCAAGCCAATAACTTATACCTATGACATATACTGAAAATGGTGCACTAGACACACAAATTTTAAATGAAGCACTGTGCATTTGTGATATATTTATGATTAATATTAAAGTGGACCTGTCATGGTCCGCTCCGATGCCCGACTTGAATTTCAAGTCGGGTTGGATGGGTCTAAAAGGATGACTGAAATTAAAATTCCTCCAATCAGAGCTTTTTTCACAATACATTAGCTGGTAAAATAAAACTGACAGTAACAGAATTCACAGATGTGATCAACCCACATGAGAGCAATATGATGTTGTTCAGTATAAAGGATAGAATGATGTAACATACGGGATACTCTCAAGAATTGTAGCTTTGCGATCCAAGTTTGGCCTGTCTTCCTGTTCAATATCAACATCTTGTACAAGACCATTTTCTTCCTGGGTTTCAGAATTTTTTTTCACACGAGAACGGACAACACCTACAAATAAATAAATAAAAAAGCATCAGGTGTTTTAAAAAACCAAGTAAAAACAGATGGTTGGAAATCAGTTTACCATTGATGGCTGTTGCATGGCTTTTAAATTGCTTATTTTTCAGCATACATTGTCCTCAATGAAACACATTTAAAAGGGTGAAATTTATTAAACTTGGAAAAGCTCGTTTTTGCTTTTCCAAGTTTAATAATCGGGAGAACACCCTAAAGTTTCTCGTGGTAAATATCGCGAGATTTGATTCGATCGATACTTGCCGTGAGAAACTTTTTCTATTGAATATATCCATGGAAAGGTAGCTATACAGTATGGCAACCCTTTCCATGGATAAATTCAATAGAAAAAGTTTCTTACGGCAAGTATCGATCGAATCAAATCTCACGATAATTACTGCAAGAAACTTCAGGGTGTTCTCCCGATTAATCTCAGAAAAGCCAAAACAGCTTTTCCGAGTTTAATAAATTTTGCCCATTTAGGCTGCTAATGCACTGGAGTTTTCACTGCATTTGAACAAAAAGCAATGCTCTTTGTTCTTAATAGGGCTGCTCCTACAAATGCTCACTTTCTCTAAGGTTTCTTGGTAAACATAGGACCGTAGGTAAAGCTTCCCAACCACAAGAGGCAGGTCACTAGAACAAATAAAATTCCTACCTTCTGGCCTTTATCCCAGCACAGGAAAGAGGAAAACAACTTTTCTGGTGCTGTCCTCCTAGGAAGCAGGAATCTGCTAGCCTTAATGGGGTTAGGCAGCTTCTTGCCTGTAAGGAATCGTTACTTACCCATGCATTCCTTTCCAGCTTCGGGTCAATCGCGGCTTCGGAGGCGCTGCGTCTCCTCCTCGGCGCGGCCGTCAGGCGTGCGCACTGACGTCATAGTGTGTACGTCGCGGTGGCATGCTTTTTGAATTTGTGCGGCACAATCATCTGACAGGCTCCCTGGCTATATAAAGGAGCCTGTCTGATAGTGCCAGCGCCTGATTATAGGTTTTCCTTGTGAGCTCAATGCCCTAACCTGTTCCTAGTTCTGTTCTGTCATTAAAGCACCAGTTCTTTGTACCTTGTTACCCTGCCATTGTTCTTGCCATTGTTCCTGCCTTGCTTGTCTGGTTTCCCTGCCTGTTTGATCCATCTCTGGAACCTGCATTGTATCTCTGTTTTGGTAATTCAGACCTAGGGGCCGCGACCTGGATTCCCTCCGTGATCATCACTTACAATCCTAACATTGCCATCTTGTGGGAATAGTGCTGGCCTACTACATCTATTCTCCACTAGGTCACCCTATCTTCACCTACCTTTGATTTCACTGTAGGGATACTCTTCCTTACGTTTTATGTTCTACCAGTTTCATCTTTTTTGACTGTTGCAGTCTCTGAAGTCAGGCATAAACAAGTGTCTGAGGTTATAACCTTTGAAGATGCAAGTTTTAGCTCTATCTGCCATTTTTCAGGAATGTTTGGCACTTATTGACTATATGTGTACATTCCTTCAGGGGATGGTGCATATTGTCTCTCATTACAGAAAGCCCTTAACTGCCTGGAACCTTGTATTATCTGTTCTGCAGGATGATCCTTTTGAACCTCTTCAGAACATTTCTCAGAATCTTCTTCCATGGAAGGTGGCCACTCTGGTAGCAATTTCTTTTGCCAGATGATTATCTGAGATTTTCTTGTTTTCCATCATAACAAGTATGTGTTGCATACAATTATACCTCTCCTCCTGGATGTTAATGTTAATCAGGCACTACCATTGCTTAGCCATAATCAAAGAATTCCAAAGGAGGAATGGCTTTACATTCTGGATGTAGTTTGTCTATCTACTTTACAGAGAATGAAACCTGTGCCTAAGTCCACTGTTGCTCATTGGTAGAAGGATTTTTATCATCACAGATGTGCTACTCCATCTGAGCTGTCAGTACTTGGATAGTTAGGTACCAGGTTTCTTTTGACCAACTATGCAGATCTGTTGGACTTCTCTCGTTACCACTGGGAAAGTGAAACTTTTTGCTTCTCAACAGGATAGTTTTAGAAGGAAGTTTCTTCAGGCTTCTGTTGCTGCCATTTAGTGAAGTGGTAGTAGTCTGTTGCAGCTTACCATTCCCCTCTCTTACTGCGGCTGTTTTGGTATGTTCCCATGGTCCTGTATCCCGTTAGAGACCTTAGAGAAAAAGGAGGTTTTGTGTCGACTGTTAAATCTTTTTATCTCTGGATCTCTTGGGGGATTATAGATTACCCAACCTGGGTTTTTGTTCTCTAATGTGGCTGGTTGTTTAGTCTTCGTGTGTGAGTTGATTGTTTGGTTGGGATCGATCCATTGTTTTGGATATATCTGATTCTGTCTTTTTGGTATTGGTTGCTTGGCTAAAATCTTCCAGGCTTCCTCTTTCTTGTGCTGAGATTAAAGCCCATGGATGAAGGAGTTCTGTTTATTCTATTGTCTTGCCTCATGTGGTAAGAAGTTTTAACCACTCTGTTATATTGTACAGCTTCTCCCTGGGCCTTCGTTGGAGGTCACAATTATGGAGATGAAGAAACCATGCACACGCAACTGTGCTGCAACCCTTTATATAACCCTTGTCACTGCATGAGTGAGTGGTTTCTTCAACTCCATAACTGTGAATTTAAGTACTGTCTTGTTTCCCTTATGAGACTTGGAGAAAGATGTAATGCTGAAATACAAAATCTCTTTTTACCTGCATATAGGTGCAGCAAGCAATTTTATATTATTAGCCTAAGTAATATTTTTCTATACCAATATTGTTCAATTCATTTTCTAGCATTTGCTGTGAATTCAAACACATTGCATAAAACACATAGAAAAAAGGAGATACTACTGAATCCTTAACATTTTTATTTCAATTCAAACCCTTTGTGGTAAAGTAGATTTCCTGAGTTTATCCGCTCTAAACCATCTTTGCTGATTTCTTTATAGGCAGGCTGCAAAATTATATCTTCCTCATAAATAAATTAAGTGAATCCATTTAAAACATCAGTATACAAAAACAGCAGTGAAATACATATTGGATTTAACCATTAATTCTGCAGGTAAAAGTGAAAGGAAATAATCGCACCCACCGAGTCCTAAAGAGGTTCTCTGCCATTTGTGGAGCATTGTAGATAACGGCATTTTGAAACATTCGTTTTTTTTTTTTTTTGTGGATTTGAATAATTTTACTGTGTTGATTTTGGGTTGTTTTATTTTATTTTTTTTAGGTTGCCAATTGTTACTGACATTTGGAAAATATTTTATCTGTTAATATGACTTTTGATTATTTTATTTTTTTCAGTCTGTACTTAACTCAGGTGCTGGTTGCTAGGCCAATGGACTCTGGAAAACTAAAGGCTATGTAAATGTAAACAAGGGAAAGTTCGAAATAAAATGTCAAAATAATCCACACAAAACTGGGCAATCCTTTTATATATCTTACCATAAAGCATTACCCAACAGCTCCAACAAGTGCTTCTTAATGTTTTTGCTGACAATCCCGGAATAAAAATATTTTTAATGGGTTTACTGCTTTCCAGCAGCTTTATCTAGCGCATTTGGTTAGACAAGTGCTATTTGCTTCAGTGCTGCTTTTATAGCTTATTGGAGATGAACTGGATAATCTAGCAAGCCCTGTATAATAATAATAATTTAGAATAATACACAATTTTGCCTTGCTTGATATTTTTCTTATAGAAGTTAAAAAAATATATAAATATATATATATATATATATATATATATATATATATATATATATATATATGTAACGTCAGTTTCTTTTAACGTACTTCATTTCATAATTAGTAAATGAATGATAAACATACACAGCACCTTATCATAAGAAATAACTGGATGTGTGGGAGGGGACATATCAGAACAAATTCAGAGGTATGTAAATTGACAATTCTATTGCTGCTTACCCCTGGGCAAGAGAGTTCATTTCAACATTCTTTAGCTCAATACATTCTGTCTCAGATTTACTGCAGCAGTCTTACCTAAAGGAGTATTTAAACAGACGTACTGTAAATCAAACCAATAATTCTCCACGTCTTGTAAAGAATCAAAACTATAAAGTCTTTTATCAAAAGGACGGCTTCCTTGTGCAATGTTGTAATGAGGATCGCAAGCAGTTGTGTCGAAGATTGAAGCATTTTTCTTTACGTACACAAATATCTATCAGGAAAAACAGATAGAAAAATTAGAAAAATGGATCTTCAAAACCAAACTCAAATCCTTTTGGATCACTACCATTGGGTTTCATGTTTTTCATTTTATGCTCAAGTAGCTATTTACACATAAGGCACGTACAGACTTAAGACCTAGCACTTAGTGTTACTGCACTTACTCTCCTATTACTTATCTTTACCCTCCTATCTGGCAGGGATCTCTCTCATCTTATAAATATGACTGCTTGAAACTTTAAAGAATGATGTTTCACCATAATACTATGCTTGAAATGTACTTTAATTGTATTACATTGAGCAATTCTCCCAATGTCTTTTTTTATAATTGTATTGTTGAATTATTCAGCACTGCATAGTCTAGGCATTCTTTAAAAATAAATATATATATCTATATATATACAGTATATATATATATATATATATAAAAAGATGTTATACTTGGTGTAATCAATGTACCCTTGCAGAAATGGAGATAAAAAAATTTCTGTTAACAAAGAAACTTTAAGATCACCTGGTCTTTGTCTTGAAATTTTTCAGATGGACCAAACTGCACTAAACCAATGCAACTCAATTTTTGGAGACTATTGAATACAGAGAAGACATATCTCCTGGATGGAGAAATAAAGAAAGAACAAAATCCATAAATGGTTAAATACAAATATACACCATTATTACAATTGTAACAGTACTATTATACTAGTCTGGTATAATAAAGACACAGTATGCGTGAAATAAGTCAAACACTTCACACTTCCAAGGATGCAAACTTGCTGGGAGTAGGCCTAGATAGGTCCTCATCCTTGGTCCAATATATGTACAAGTACCAAAAATCAAAACCGCTCCGTCAATTTAAAGGCTATTAACCCATTTATCGAATTTTATTACAAATGTTTGAAATAAAGAGATTTAAAAAGAATAAAAAGAGTACACAACACTATACCTTTTGTACAGCAGCTGCTGGCGGATTGGTCTTGGCAGGCACCTGATCAATGTGTGCTTTTTCACTGGATCATTAAGGTAATCATCAAGGTTATCCACCTGCAAAACAAACAAAGAGGCTCCTAAGGCTGTGAATTAGTACTGAAACTGTAACTTCTGATATTTCATGTGTTTTACAGTGCTTCTTCAAATACATTTCTTCAAGGTTGAGTCAAAGAAATCTTGCTCTTTGTCATGATGAAATAATAGAGTCACTGATTATACCATACACTTTTTCAAAGTACGGCTGGAGAAAGCAGCCAATGTTGTGGTCACATGACTTGCAGGATGGACCAGTCATTTCCCCTACCAAAAATATCGTACAGGCTTGCTTTCTTACATTAAAAAAACTGAGATGAGCACATACACTACATAAGGTAAGGTAAGAAACATTTTGAATCAACTTCATGTTTCTTGTAGCAATAACAATTAACACTGAATTATTACGGTATATGTAAAAATATACATACCCTGATGAACCCCCCTCTAAAATCAATAATGCATATTCCAAATATATAGTGACAACATACCTTGTAGCTAACTTGAACTATCTGGATGAAGATTGAGAGAGGCAGGCAAAGTAAAATATCACTAATAAGTACCCAACCAGGCCCATATTCAGCATGTACAGTAGAAGGTGGGATATATCTCATCCAAGAAGCCTCATTCACATACACTGCAGAAATAAAAACAAAGAATTGAAAAAAAAGGCAGATGTGTATTTTCTTTAGTTATTTCTAGATTAAAGTGCACTTGTCACATCAAAACTAATACTAATTTAGGCTCTACTAATGAAATAAATGTTTTTGTAAATATATATGTATTAAATATAATGTACCTTTATACAGTGTTTCTCTGTCATCTTCCCTGTCAGCCTGACTTTTCTTTCCCAAGTGTTGGGTGGGTGGGGCTAAATGATTAACATTATAGTTCTTCCAATCAGATCCCTTAAATTACGATCTAGCAGGGATATATGATTGGAGGAGTTACAATGTCAATCATCACCACCCGACCCAGGAAAGAAAAGTTGGGATGACAGGGAAGATGACAGAGAAATGCTGTTTAAAAGGTACATTTTTAAAAAAAAATACATATATATTCACAAAACATTTCTTTTTTTAATTTGAAATTTTTATTGGAATAAATGTTGTTTTAACAAGATTACAAACAAATATAACAATTGTAATACAACAGTTTGTTAACATTGGTGATTAAGCAGTATTTTTTCTTTATATTTATTTTCCTTACTCATACTTCTTTGGTGTTCTTGCACATAGTTTTGTTTCAGTCTCTATGCGTATTGTGTGAGTTGTGTTAGTTCAAAAAAGGGAAAGGTTCAATCTCAGTTAACTTGTGTTCTGTATTGTTATGTGATTGTTTATTGCTGCTATTGGTAGTGTGGGTGAGGGGGACGGGGTGGAGGTTTCTTTTGGGGGTGGGTGTGTGTTAAATTTTTCATTTTTAGTTGTGTCCTTTTTTTTTCTTTTTTTAAGATCCATCCAGTTTTATTGTTTAGTGTAGGGTATCCAGATGTGTATTCCATTGGTACCACAACCATTCCTCCTCGTAGGCTGTGCCTTGTATGTGTGCTATGATAAGTTCTAGTGCTTTAATTTGTTTTATTTTTTGGATCAGGTGTGGGATCTCTGGTAGGATCTCCATTTTCCAGTTTGTTGCTATGAATATTCACAAAACGTTTATTTCATCAGTACAACCTAAATTAGAATTAGTGTTTTGAGGTGACAGGTTCACTTTAAAGCCAAGACTGAGTCAAAAAGACCAAAAAGCATATTTGGAATCCACTTTGTTATGGAGTTGAAAAAAAACAAACGCATAACTTAATATACCATTAGCATAATAAACAACTGCATTTCCTGTACATTTCTCCATTTTAGATGTAAGCTTCCCACATGTAGGAGGCAGGATGTTAACAGAATATTATTATAATAATGACATCACTCATACAATTTGAATTTTAAGTAGATGATATCACTCATACAATTTGAATTTTAAGTAGATGACATCACTCATACAATTTGAATTTTAAGTAGATGATATCACTCATACTATGTGAATTTTAAGTAGATGATATCACTCATACTATGTGAATTTTAAGAAGACTAGGCTCCAAAAAAGAAAATGAAAACAAAAAGTCTTGTGAGGATGCATCTTTCCCCACCTCAGACCTCCAGCTATGTAGGCCTGTTAAAGTATACAGCAAATATTTTGCTTACCGGTTTCTATTATCTTCTCGTCAGTTGGATCCGTAAAACTTTCATCAGGGTTAGTAATTGGAGTTGTATTACAATCCTTCGGATCAGAAATATTATTACCAGTGGTAGAGTGTAAGGTCTTGTTTTCATTCTGCACCATTTCATCAGAGGAGGCATTTTTGCTAGCAATCCCTTCTTCTGGATGCTTGTGCCAAGAGTGATCATAGACAATATACCAGAGAAAAATGTGTGTTAATTTTATTCGAGGCATTTTCGGAAGATAGCCAAGTGATCGCCCAAGCCCTGGAACTGAGAAAACAGGAAAACAAAGATCAATACCTAATTGATACTTTTAACTATCTAACTATAATCTGACATAGTTGCTACAAAATTTTGGGAACATATATTTTTTGTCATTGTACCTATGATAGGATGATAATTCCTTAAAGGTGACACCCCCATCTTCTCATCCGTTTGTTTTTGAAGTTTACATTTTTTTTCCATTGCTTCCTCTTTCCTTTGATCATCTGTCTCTGCTTTACTTGACAAATTCCTTGGAGGTGAACGTGTCCTAAATTTATTTTTAAATAAATAAATGAAAAATAATAACAGGTTATCATCAAAATCCAATAACAAAAAACTGCAAAAAAAAATTTATATTTAAAAAACAAAAACAAAAAAACCCCCACTATGGAACAAAAATGAATAAATAGTAAATGGAAGTCACAAAATATTGTAGTTATATTAAGGAAATTTCTTTGAGCAGATCAAAATTCCAAAAGAACTCTAAATCCAAATAATTAACTAATGGTAAGAAAAAAACTACCGTATTTGCCGGCGTATAAGACAACCCATAACTTTTCCAGTTAAAATATAGAGTTTGGGATATACTCGCCATATAAGACTACCCCTCTTCCAAGGCAAATCCTGCTTGGATTGGTCAGCTCTCCCTGCCTGCCCATCCCTCCCTGTCTCCAAGATTATGAGAGCACCATCACACTGTGCTGTCCCTACAAGCCCTACCCTCTGAAGGAGGGGGGTGCTATCTTAGTGCTCACCCCCCTCCTTTTCTCTCTCCCTACCTAGATCCTCTGTTGCCCAGCTGTCTGTGCTGAGCGCTATAGTGTTTCCACTCCCCAGCAATGATTAAACTTCCTGTCGCTCACAGAAAGTTACATCAATGCTGTAGCGCTCAGCACTGACAGCTGGGCAACGGAGGAGCTAGGTAAGGAGAGAAAAAAGTGATACCCGGCGTATAAGACTTTTCAGATGATTTTCAGGGGTTAAAAAGTAGTCTTATACGCCAGCAAATACAGTATTTAGAATTGCGTTTCTTCAACTTACCTGCTTCCTGATGAACTAGATATGCGGAAACGTATTTGTTCAATTGCACTTTTCACCAAAGGATCAGTGTGATTAATTGAGGGGTGAACCACAAGTTCCACCTGGAATCATAATAATAATACTTTAAATGATATATAGAGGATAATGTACCCCACTTTTTATAAGGATAGTACAAATCATCAAATTGTTCCAGGAAATGAGCCTCATAAATTATAGAGGTGAGATAATTATCCTTTAGAAAACCCAAGAAGGTCAGGACATGGTGTAAGATTTAGGGGGGAATTCCCCATTCAGCGAAGTGAGCTCCGAAGCCTTCGGCTCACTTCGCAAATGGTATTATGCGCACACTGATGTCCTGCACAAGGACATCAGCAAGTGCATTAAAGGGATTCCAGTCTTGGCGAGACCAAGACTGGAATCTCTTTATTGCGCTCACTGATGTCCGCGTGCAGGACATCAGCGTGCACATAATACCATTTGCGAAGTGAGCCAATGGCTTCGGGGCTCACTTCACTGAATGGTGAATTCCCCCCTTAAAGAGAACAAGAATGCAATTATTTGGAAATCTTATGAGACTATTGTTATATTATATTGTTAGAAGTAACAATATTTTATTAAAAACAGAACATAGAAAAACAACAGAAGTTGAACGTTAAACATTATTCCATTTCATATGAAAAAAAAAAAAAAAAAAAAAAAAACTTGTTTAGACCTACAAACCTTTAGCATTTTATCACTTGGTAAGCACTGGTGCTAAAACAGGGGGGGAATTCAGGAACCTCCGAAGTGAGGCGCGTAGTGTTCGCCTCACTTCGGAACAAGTGACATGCGCTGATGTCCTGCACGTGGATATCAGCACGCGCATTAAAGGGATTCCCCTCCCGGCGAGAGCACTCGAGTCTCC
>WMED01000909.1:0-30584 GCA_019650415.1 Pipa parva
AGGGAATGAAAAGAAATTCAGATCGTCGGCCAAATCGTGGATCATTCAGGAGTGCAATCAACAAATACAGCGTAGACTATACGAACATGTACGAAACATTAAGAGGGGATACCTATCACATTCGGTATCTGAACATTATAAAGCATTCCATGGTTGTAACCCTATGGGTACAAAAGCTTTTATTATAGAACAGATTAGTCATCATTACTCTGGGGGTGATAGGGTTATCAGACTCCGTAAACGGGAAACTTTTTGGATTTTTACTTTAGATACACTTACCCCTAGTGGGCTCAACATTGCACTTGATTTAGCAGCTTTTTAATTGACTGTGGCATGTCTCCTTTTATTCTTTTGCCTTTTAAACTTTTGCTCATTTTTTAACTTATCCTTTAATAATTTTTTGTACCTTCCATTTAGTGCAGAGATTTATATTTTAAATATTTATTCTGCAATCATTTTTGCCTTAAGCCTTTAACCTCAATTATAATTTTACATTATACTTTTTATTTTTTTATATAATTTTTGATTAATGTTTTTTATTATATAAAAATTTTGTGTATGTTTACAATGTTATGTGTATGATGATTACCACACTGTCTCTACATTGAGTCCTATTTTTAGAAGCTTTTTTACATTTGCAGATATTAAAAATACTAATAGCGATTTTCTGATATCTGAAGGCGCACTTTGGTGATGTTAAATCTTTGGATCACCATTCTTGGTCCCTTGGAACGCATTTGCGTTCCACTACATGAAGCTATTACAGCTTCCGAGTATGCTGCCGTTGATGGAACGCATGTGCGTTCTAATAAGCAGGAAGTTGCGCGATTCGCGTAATTTCCTGTCACCATCTTGGATAACTATATAATGCCGGCATGGTATGATCAGATATACATGCCTGCTCTCATATCAGCCCTCCTGAGGAAGCGAATTTAGCGAAACGCGTAGAGGGGAGAATTTGGCATTACCTGCAAACATTGGTGGACTCTGTGTTATAAGCTCGTTTTTATTTGACAAATTGTGAGTACGTTTTTGTCTATTTTCGATTATGGAAATAAATACTGGTTACACTATGAGAGTTCTCCTTTGATCCTTACATGTCTTGGCTGAGTACCTGATGGTTATATTGATTTGAGCGTTTGGAGGATTTGTTGATTGCACTCCTGAATTTGTTGATTGCACTCCTGAATGATCCACGATTTGGCCGATGATCTGAATTTCTTTTCATTCCCTTGGATGAGTTGTTTGATATCTATTATACAAGGCTGATTTATTTGATCCATCTGGTGAGCATTTTAGTACGACCGATTGGTCGCCTGTGTGATCTCACGATTTGAATGGTGTATTCCTTTCACCCACATTGTTTGTCTTGGGACCTTTGGATCTATCTGACACCATTTTATTTTTGATTTTGCACTATTGTGCTTTTTTGCGCTTCTTTTCAGGAACCACATATCCTAGTGTTTTTGAGGTGACAGATACAATTTAAGGTATTTGTGGAATTTTAATTTGGAGCAATGTACCACCTATTTGGGGATGTTAATAACTTCTGTTAATTGACATTTCATTTAGTACACTCAAATGGCATTGCCTACAATGGCCCATTGCCACTGCCTGGTTTTGATTATTAATTATTTCACCCAGCTTAGCCCTTTCACAGAGTTTGGGTACCAGATTACTACAAGAAAGCAGTGGCAGAAATAGAATCATTGGGTGCCAGGATTTCTTAGAAACAAATAGGATTATTGACCAGAACGACAAGAACAATATGCACTTCTGATATGTGGCTCACAGAAAACTTTACACTATATCAATACTTGGTAAAGCACAAAGGGGTTACTTGTAGTATCAGACCAGTGCCAAATAATCTTCAAAGAAAATCCATACACTGTTCATCCTAATTGGAGTAAGAATGTACTTACCCTTCCCTGCTGACTAACACCACTATTAAACCTTTTTACTAAGTTATCCCAGTATAGGTATCCCACCTACCATTTCTTCATTAACTAGACCTGCAGTGCCATAAAAGAGTAGCCTGCTAATGATGTCATTTTCTATTGACTTGCCTTGAACTGAGGAATCTCATCCAGGCCCAGCTAAATATTGCAGGTGCAGCTCCTTAGGATTAGAGGACAATAGTGAAATTACAGCTACTAGGAGAGAATTCCTATAATCTCTTATGCTTTTATTTAACTACAATAATCATATTATCTCATTGGTAAATAAACTTTAACTAAATGTCCAAATGTCCTCATCCATTTGCTAGTTTTTTTTTTTTCCCTTTGGTGTTCTGCAATGATAGCAGTATATTTTTCTGCAGTGTTGGATCACAAGTGAAAGGGAACTAAGGGAAGCTGTGGGATTTTCTATATTTTTACATGTTCATCTTGCTTCTTTCTTGCTTTTGTATTCGTGTGTCAATGTTTTCTGTGCAATTACAGCAAATACAGTATAAAGACTTCCAGTCTCCAGAAGTAACTGATAACAGACAGTTTTGAGCTAGTGAGAAATAGTCCACCGTGTATGATATCTGGGGCATGTGTACTGGACTTTTAAGCATAGCAATATCCCTGTTGGTTTAAGATAAGGTGAACAAATCTGAAATTCGATTTACAGAAATTAGTGATTCATCATTTTGAATTTTAGATGTTTGATTTTAAGGTATTTTCATGTTATACTGCACCTAAAACTTTACTTAACAAAACTCATGTAGTCTTCATATACATTTTCTCACTCTTCTGATTAAAATATCCATGCTTTAAAAATTTGAGATTGAGATTGCGGATTTTTGTTTGTTTTTGTTCCCCAAGGGAAATACAATTAAGCTGTAAAAATACTAATCATACGTTTCTGGAACAAGGTCTACCAACAAGATGGCATGGTTAAAATGAGGTAAGTAGGGGGAACCATGACATGCTATAGACTCTGTGCCTCTTAGTAATGACAAGTGCAACTGATAACCTACTGGTTACTGATCATTGTTACTAGGAAGTATTTGATGAGTCAAAAGATGCAGGGTCCTGTGTGTCCGGTTTTCATTGCAGCTTTGAGAATATCAATTATTTTTTTAGTCAGAAAGTGCTGGGAAAAATGTATTTTGATTCAGAAATAAAAATAATAAAATATTTGACCTTTATGGACATATGTGTGTGTGAATATTTTTATAAATATGTCCTATTAGCAAAACTGTAATGCTAATTATTTCTAAAAAATAGAAGTTTATAACTGCCCCTCCCTCACTGTTGATCACAGCTAGTTATTTGGGGATGAAACAATTCTGATAATGACATTAAGGGTTGACTGATTAGCATTTCCAACAATCACAACATCGATGGGTGTGTTCTCACCAATGTTGTGGTTGGACAGAACAGCTTTCACTCCCTGGTATTTATATACAGACTGGCCCTATGATCCAGTACATAGAATTGGTTTACTCCTTCATGTTGGCAACAGGAACACACCCACCAATGTAGTCATTGGCTGAAATTCTAATCAGTCAAACTTCACATTATCTCTCTGATAAATTTACCCAATAATATGAGGCAGAATAGGTGACCTACAAGTTAAATAAGAGTATACTATATTTCAGTTTTTAACAATTTATAAAGCCATTCCATCATGTTTTTTTGTTTTTTTTGCCAAAAAGTGTTCACCTGCTTTAGGCTGGAAAACAAACTGTAATTCCCTATGAGTTAGGATTGGTCATTTATCACAATCAGATGAGTTTTTCCATTAAAATAAGAAAGTCAATATGAAATGAATGAGGGGAAAGCATTGAAAACACTGCAAAGTGTGCCAGTTTTGACGTGCCCGGTATTTATCAATATTGACCTTTTTTGATATCTGCAAGTTGTTTTGGTCCTGTATAAATCAGAAGAAATGTAAAGTCCAGCAAAATGAAAAATAGCATCAGAAAGCAATGATAAACTGTGAAGCAAATTGTAAAGGTCAAAAATGATCTTTATAAATTTCCCCCGTATACGAGTGTTGGAAGATAAGACTGCAAATTCAGTAAAATTCTAACAAACTACAACTCTCAGAGTACCGTAGGTTAGCAGTGAGAAGTTTGAAATAATAATAATAGCCGCTCATACAAGGCTTTATGGAATTTCTAATGTAAACAGCATTAATTAATAGCATGTTTCTAACAGGTAAGTTCTTCTCAGACAATTCTTCCCATAGTAACTGCTGTTAAATGTGGATATATTCAGTAAACCTTTAAAAGAATAAATCCAGTAAGATTTTGCAAAATTGACCACTTTAAAGTCTAACACTATACTTTTTTTGTTCTTATTTACAATGTGAATTTCATGCAGCAAATAACTACATCTCGCCGCAGTAATATAGTAAGTTGTGCTTGAGGTCTACAAAGCGCTCTTCCTGAATATATTGGTAAAATTATGAATGCAAATAACATATTTGCTCAAGCTGCCTTTTTATAGTTAGTAATCTAACATTGCAAAGAATGTAAAGGGCTTTTTCCATTTTTTTGTTTTAAGAAGTCAATTATTTTTAAACATCAGAATGCCTTTTTTACATCCAAAACATTCTATACTGCAGTATATCAATTTTGCCAATGTGTTTTTCTAAGCTCTATTGAACTTTGTCATCAAACCAAAAGCACAAGCTCAGAAAAGCATGTCTAATATTCTTTCAAAAACAAGAGAGAACCTTAAACCAAGTTTTTATAGCCTTGTGCAGTTTTCTCGATTTCCGTCATTTCTTTGCTTCTAAAGCATATTACCAGTTTTATAATGAGTTCAGTCTGTTGGTTGGTCGATCTATCTGTCTATCTATTTACATGTATGCCTATCTTTCTGTACACATTTATATATTTTGCATATGATATTTGACACCCATTTTAAACAGGTATATATTTATACACTGTTTTTCATAACCTTTCATATACTAGTCACTTATGTAATTAAAATTACAGAAATGATATGTGCATTACAATGTAATAATATAATAAACTGTTTAATGCACTAATGGTAAGCAGGCATATTTGGCACACAAATGGGGGTTATTCATTAAGGTGCGAATTCGACTGTCAAATTCTCAAACAGCAAATCTGCACCAATTTTCCCATAATAAAGTCGCGACTGTGACAATGTTCTCATTATAAAGACGCAACTGCATCAATAGCAGCCTATTGCGACTGTCTTTATCTGGTGAATTCACACCTGTACGCAAAAATTTGGACTTTAGTGAATAACCCCCTAAATTAATAAAAGTAGGCAGACCACTAAATGCTGAATGGGGTGATTCATTTTATTCCATTTTGTGCAAGACCCAGTGTACCTTCAATTTATATCCCTTCTTTAGGGGCTTGAAATAGGTTCAGACACAAAAACATTTTATTTAAGATGTGTCCTATACTAAATGGAATAAAAGGGATAATCAGATTTGGTATATTAAAGATCTGTCAATTTTTTTACTACATGGGTCTAGAAGCTCAGAAACAGGTAATTATGTTGGTTAGAAGATATATTTTTTATTCCACTTCTATTCAAAGGCATGTTTCTACAGGCAGTAGTGATTTTCCAGACAGTCTTCCACCTTGGTCTTGGTCCGTGGTTCTGTATGAACATATGCAAGAAAAACTGGTTCAGAATGAACCTATGCAAAAAGTTACTGTGGATTTCCAGCCACAGGTTCAGTACCACCTCAATGAATAGCAAGCATAAAAAAAACAGAAGGCCCCCTTCGACTCAAATAGACTAGTGGCAGGGCCTCGGCTTGAACTGCAACCAGCCACCAGACTCAATGAACTGGTTCCCCATGACAAACACCTTATAATAGGTCATTTAAATCCAAGATTCAAATTCCAGTGACGATCTACTTTATTTTTGATTTTCAGTGCAGGACTGATTATGCAGAGTTATCCTGCAACATTATGTAAAGCTGGTGATACCTATACCTAAATTAAAAGTTGCTGTTGTGTATGAGATGAGATGTAATATTTTGAGAACAGAATGTGTTTTTTTCTTAGCCTAAAACAATATTACACAAAAACTCCACTAATTTAAAACCCCATAGACAACAATTAGTCAAGTTTTAATACAATTAATTTATTGCTAAGAAGTGCAAGAGAAATCAATGAATGTAATTAATGACAAATGACAAGACCAGTAACTAATTGCATAGGAAGAATTATTATTTGGATAAATGCTTAACATTGTATTCAGTGTTGATAACAATGTAACAAATTCTGGGAAATCATTTGAAGTATCACCAAAAAGTTTTTTCTTTCTTGAATTATTTGAAACTGGTAGAAGGAGGCTGCGTAATCAAGTATTAAGTCATTGTTTTTTTAGTGTAAAGACAGTTAAACTGGACGAAATTTATTAACCTCGGAAAGACCACTCTGGGTCTTTCTGAATTTACCAGGAGAAATCTCACATTGTTCTTGCGAGATTTCTTTTGAGATTTTGGGATTGAGCTTTCAATCCCATTTTTTTCAAAACGTTTGATGGAAAGGTAGCCATGCTACTAATGTATAGTATGGCTACCTTTCCATAAAAAAAAAAATTCAAAAAATTAAGATCGAAAAACTCAATCTTGAGAGAACAATGTGAGATTTCTCCTGGTAATCTCGGAAAGACTTATAAGGGGGTAATTCAGCAAAGAGCGAACTTACCATCTGATCCTTCGCATTCGTACGCAGAGACTGTTACGCGTTCGCTGAGTCCTGGATGCGGACATCAGCGAATGCTTTAAAGGTATTCCAGTCTCTCCAGGTGTCTGGAGTCGAGCCTCGTGAGCCTCGCTGAGACTGGAATCCCTTTAACGCGTAACAGTCTCTGTGAGCTGATGCGAAGGATTGGAGGGTAAGTTCGCTCTTTGTTGAATTACCCCCTGGTCTTTCCGAGTTTAATAAATTTCTATGGAATTTGTTATCAATACAACACATGAATTGGCTTTGTTTCTAAACAGAAAATACATCTTTATTTTATTATCAAATGAAAATGGCTTCAGTTGTTAGGTAAGTATAAAAGGGAAAGTAGAATATCAGGAATAACTCCTGAGTTATTATAATGTGCCTTTGTAAGCTGCAGCTAACAGCAGTAGTTCAACTTGATTTGACCAAGAAGTTAGCCTATGACCTTCCCTGTTATAAGGAAATATACTATGATAGGCTTTCTCTTTCTACCTCCACAGCAAGAAACAGCAGTAAACCATGTTAAACATTATTCTAAGATTGTTAGTTAGTGTAGCTGATAAGAATACTGTATACAGTATATTCCCCTAAGATACACCTGGTAGCTGTAGAGCAGGGGTGGGCAAATTACTGACCATGGGCTAGATCTGGCCCTCCCGAAGTCTCCGACTGCCCCATGGGATGATATTAAAATGGGGGACATGGGCTAGCACCATATGTGTGTCACACCCACCCACCCAGCCCTCTGAAGCCCAATGGCTTAAACATTTGCCCATCCCTGCTGTAGAGGACTTCATGTTTAGTTTGCACTTATTGACCTAGGTCATGGCAATCACCATAGAGGCTCAAGTGAACAGCAGGATCTTTGTATGAAAGAAAAAACTAAACTCTCCTTGCCATGGTGTCCTGGATAAAACTCTATACACTTTCTTTGCAAACCATTATCCCACCAATAAAAAATCAATACACTTACATCTATATACTTAGCATTATACTGCCAGCTTAAGATACAGACAAAAAGCTATCAAGTGTCTTTCTACATAACCGAACCAGTGGAACCTGCAGGAGAATTGTATTTGCTAGAAAGACCTGTACATTTATCAATGTATGTTTAAAAACAGAAAATGTGGTCTTTTTAACTATGTTTGCTGAATAAAAACCCCAGGAGATGAACATATTGAATGCTGTGCCAAATAGTTATGCAGGAAATTGTTAGGTAAATTTCATATCAGGTAAAAGCACTAGAATTTGTGTGCCTATTGCATCCATAGACATCTCTTAACAGGGTGCATGAGCTTGTTCCTCTGTTACTTGCTATGTAGAATGGTAACACAAATTTCACCAGAGATAAAAAAAACAAGGAAAATGGGCAATTTTACCTGACAGGGCTGCTTGATGCATCTGGGTCATGTGCTGAAACAATTCCAATACTAGTGCCTATTCTTGCTGCTTCAGACTCTACCATTGAATACAAGCGTGAAGAAAACACAGGTGGTTCATCAACATCCTCCACAATTATTTTGACTGTTGTAGTATCCATAAAAGGACCAGCACTAAGAAACCGATTGTCCACATTTTTATTTGATGCTTCTATCCTAAGGGTGTAACTTGTTCTTGATTCATAATCCAACACCTGTAATAAAGTAAGCTTTACATTATCAAAATGATATATTACACTTGAGTAAAATTACCAATCATAGATAATGTATATTTTCAATAGTTAATAATTTCAAGGGGGTTATTCACTAAGGTTTGAATTTGACTGTCGAATTTGCAAACAGTGGATTCCCATAGTAAATCCGCGACAATTTCCCCATTGTAAAGTTGCAACAATTTAATGTTAATATTGTGACAATTTTCCCATAATAAAGTTGCGACTGCGACAATATTCTCATTATAAAGATGCGACTGCGACAGTAGCAGCCTATTGCAACTGTCTTTATCTGGCGAATTCGCACCTACAGTATACACAACAATTCGCACTTTAGTGAATAACCCCCTCAAAGTCTAGAGTTCATTTAGTCCTGTCCCTCTATGTTTTCTGTTGTTGTTAGTGTTGCATATACAAACGTATACTGTAGGTACAGTAGGTATACTATCATACATCACATTTCATCAATGTATTTTTCTTTTTTTTCCTTGTTACATTTTTATAAAATTAACCTATTACTCCTCAGTTACAAAGCTTATATTCAAATCATAAATTAACTTCCACTGAAAAAATGGGAAAAGTAACAAATCACTGGTGTTCCAGTAGCCATCAATTGTACCTCTGGCAGGAAATTATACTTCCTGGGTTAGTATAGCATGGAAGGATATTGGGTTTGCAAAGTTTAAGTCTATGTTAGTGATTTCAGGGTTTATGAGGTGCCCTTTATGTGAGACTCTACTGGTCTGAAATCCAAATGGGATAACACCTTTTTTATCCCTATGGAGGGGTCTATAGCAGGGAGCCAGCTACCTTCAGATGCCTGCAGGATTCCTCCACCCAGCCTAGTGGAAGCTCTGGATGACAAAGACCCTCCTACTTCCTGGAGATTAACTTATGTGACTTCTGTAGAAACACTCCTCTCAGCTATGGCAACACATTACATTGTTATTGCAACTAATACCTTGCTCCACTAGATGGAGTTATTAACATATTCTTAGCATTACACATCATTAGCACAACATATTGCTAAAAGGCTCTTAATATATAAATGGTATAAGGAAATGGAATCCTACCATTTCCATTTTCTTACATTGGCATACATCTTAAAGGGAATTTCTGAAACACTTTATATTTAAAGTCTTATTTGGAGGTATGTGGCCCGTACCCTGTGTTGTAGCTTAAATAAGGTGGTAAATTAATAAAATATGCCTAGAAGAACCTTATGCATGGTCGTCATTTGCTTTTATATGCTTGAATTATTTGCATCCCTTATAAGATACATACAGTATTTTTATCATTTGTAAGGGATGTTATACTGTAGTTCCTATGCATCTTAGTCACAAGTGATACTGCATTGAACTCCATACTCAAGCCATTCCTGTGTTTTTATTCATTTTCTTAATATGTTCATTATCTGCAGCCCTGCTGGAGAGCATTCTGATTACATTTAAAATGTGATTTTGTACCAGTTGCTACTTTCCAGGGTGGTCTCCATTTAGTTTGATTTGGGAACGCAAACAAGCACTTAGACGCAACATGAAAAAATATGGTGACATATCATTTTCAGTACTGTATGCGCAGGATGTAATGATAAACATGAAACATTTAACAACCAGCTCTCATTTATGGCATGGTACAAATGATAGAATGGACTGCTCTTATGTGATGACTCTCCATAAATTATATTTAATTAAACATTAAAGTAATTCCATGAAGTAAATGAAGTTTTTCTGTTTTAAATTCATTTCAATTTATTTGCACTACTACAAATATAGTGGGTAAGTGTTAGGAAGGTCACTTACTGCTGCTCGTAATGCATGCACGTGGTTCCATCACGGTTGCAGGTAAATGACACATTACGTCGCGGTCACAAAAATGTGCTGTTGCACTTCCGTCGCAGTCATGAAAAGCACTTTTGTGCTTCCATCGTGGTTGCGAAAATGTCCCACAGTTCCATTGCAATTGCGTCATTTCCAATGCAACGGGTTTATAAGGCAGTCAGACCTTACTTCCAGCGCCCAATTATAGAACTTTTACATTCATTCTGTGGCTCCTGTTTCCTGTCTGTTCTGGTTTGTGACCTCGGCTTGTTTTTTGGGCTTTGATTGAACTCTGACTGCCCTGACCTTAGGCGTGTACTTCGACTTTGAACCTTGTAGCCTGCCTCGACTTTGGAATTGTACTCGACTAAGCCTTCTGATTCTCCTGACCACCAGTGGACCGCTAGCATAGGGGCCACGACCTGGGTTTTCCCTGCAGTGAAGTCCACATCCCCTTGCAGGGGTCAATGGTGAAGACCATGGCTTACCTTAGACTCTGCGCCCTATTTATAGCTTACACCAAGTCCCTGTGGTCCCAAACCGCAGCCTCCTACTCTGCTCTATCTACTCCCAGCAAAACTTTACAGTAAGTTGATTAAAGAGCAACAATCAGTTGGTTCTAAATGCACCAGATGATTCATATAACTGGATTGATTTTTGCATGATTATTCTTATATTGTCTTATTGTGAGTGAAATCAAGATGTCAAATAAGAGTGTGTAATGCTACAACCTCTTGTAGACAACTCATCAGAATAGCTATTACAGGTATTTGGGCACTTGACCCTAATGGACATTCTCATTGTGTGCCTGGTCACTTACTGGTGAACAGAAACCATAATATTTTTGGTGCCATGAAATCCAATTAATATACAACTGGTGTGATTTTTCATTAATAAAATTGAGAAAAGGAACCAGGCATGCAACAGATGCAAACATAACTTTATAACATGTAGTTACGGGAACATGAACACAGCAATATTGCTATCAATCACAATATGTTGCAAAGAATCAGCAATATTCACTAAATGTCCTTTCCTAGAATTGGATACCCTAAGATTGAGTAAAGTATCAAGCTTGGCAAACTAGTGGGCAGACCTTTCCTGCCTTTACTGGCTAAGATAACTATAGAAATAACACACTTATAACTGCATTGGTGGAAAATTGGCCACAGCTATATTGGGAATTTCAAAACTTGAAATGAATTTCAGCACATACAAAATTATAGCATACCAGTTGCCAAGCAACTGATTCATATTAAACCTTTATTAACCAAGAGTCTCCGACTGTCTGTACAGGAAAACCAAGCCATGAACTACTGGTGCCCCTTCCAGAATAGTCATAACTCCCCATATATACTGAACTTTACAATGTCAGTGCTAAAGACCCTCCACACATACAAAGTGATAGCATCCCAGTTGCCAAGCAACCGATGCATATTCAACATTTAATGACCAGGAGTCACTGACTATCTGTACAGGGAAACCAAGCCATGAGCTATTGGCACCCATCCAGAGTAGTCATAACACACCATATATAGTAACATTTTGCAATGTCAATGAAAAACTCTCAAACTGTGACAATAATTGCAAAACCTTTAAAAAAAACAAAAACAAACATCCTTTGAATGTAATTTTTTGCTTTACATTGACTGAGAATTGCTGTTACATATTTGTTGCTGTAGTAGCACTCTATCGCAGCCAGGGAAGGAGGGTAGAAACTTTTCTTTCCTGGCAGCTTCTAGAATATGGCACCCAGGTAGGTGGGCCCATGTTATACAGTACATTGTGTCCGCCCCCCAGCAAGTGAATTGCCTGCTGCTCTTATCCCATAGGAGGATGCCCCCCCGCCAATTACTGTAAGTGGGATGCCCTGTATGCAATGATCTGTTCCTCATCCACCCCTGTCTGTATGGGCTGTAGGGGGGATGACGAGGCCAGATAACTTTCAAGGATCTTAACTCCACCATACTTTATATTTGGAGTGCGATCTGCCCTTGAAAACCTCACTAACTGATACACTGAGTGCATTTTATAATAGGGCTCTGAACTATTTTAATTCACCCTATTAAACTCTAAACAAAGACCCCCTTCTAGACTTGCAGCTACCCAGGCTGTCAAGTTTTATTGAATATGTCTTCCTTCAAGGATGAAACACCAAAATGCAGAGTGCCATAATTCATTGTACAAGAATAAATGAGCAGCAAGTTGCCTTGCTCCAATCAGCACCAGTGACTTACAGCCCTCGGTGCTCTTTTCGCTCAGTGTGTGTGACTGGTTAAAGGTTACAGAAAGAAATGGAAACAATATCATTTAGTAAAAGAACCCAACAAATCCAAGCTAAGTTTAGATTTATTATTTTTCTAAATCAAAGTTTAAGGCGTTTTAAAGTAAAGGATTTATTCTCATAGACATTTGGGAAAGCTCAAATGGTTTATGAAGCAAAAAGTAAAACAATTTTTTAACTGTAATAAAAACCCACTTATTACAACACAAGTTAAGCTTCTCTTTAAATTAAAAATACATCTCTTCACAATTGTGCTTATTTTATGAAAATACATACTTTTTCAGTTGTAACAATGCCTTCTTGGGTATCTTTATCTACTGAAATTTTGAACATGCCTTCCCCATCCCCGTCCAATATCGTGTACTCCATTTCTGCGTTGGGCCCAATATCTGCATCAATTGCTTTTATTTTAGCCACTGTAGAACCAATTGGTAATGATTCTGGAACATAATACTGATCAGACCCTAAAACAAATAAAGAAACAAGGTTATTTATCTGAACAGAAAATAAATTAGAGACAATTATGGATATAATTCATTTAAACAGTGATGCCCAACATATGGCCCACGGGCCATTTCCGGCCCGCGACACGGTGCTATCCAGCCCTAGTCCGAATTGTTGCATATAAACGTAAAGTTGCCAGCTAAAGACCATCACAATAGACTGCTAATGTCACAGTCACATCTTTATAATGAAAATATTGTTGCAGTCGCAACTTTAGTATGGAAAATTGTCACAGTTGTAATGTTAAAATTTGTTGCAGTTGCAATTTTACAAGTTGCGACTTTGAAGCGGCCTGTGACACACGTGTCGCAAATTTATATGGCCCCCAGGCTGAAAAATGTTGGGCATCACGGCACTAAAACATTGCTGTTTTACATCTCAGGAACTTATAGGCAATGAAAGCTTGGAACATTAAGACACACCCACTAACTAGTCATTCCCATTTGTGCAAATAATGACAGAATTAATTATTTAGTGAACTGAAGTGCCTTATCTGTTTGAAAATTTCATGCAAATTGAAATATAAATATCAGGTTTAAAATTTTAAATGCAGTTTAGGGGGTTATTTTCTAAAGTCCGAATTGTTGCATAAAGGTGTGAATTCACCAGCTAAAGACAGTCACAATAGACTGCTACCATACTGTTGCATTGGCATCTTTATAATGAGAATATTGTTGCAGTCGTGAATTTACTATTGAAATATTGTCTCAGCCGCAACTTTAAAATTGTCAGAGTTGCGATTTTAAAATGGGAGAATTGTTGTAGTTGCTAATTTGCTATGGCAATCTGCTGTTTGAGAATTTGACAGTAAAATTTGGACTTTAGAGAATAAGCCCCTTAGAATTTATCCCCCTCATCTCTCCTGACCACATCCCTGACAAGGAGAGGAATGTGACATAGGGAAATTCAGCACTACACTAAAGGCGAATCAGTATAATAATGAGTGGTTAATAATAAGGCGCAGTGGTGGTTTGACTAAGATGGATTTCTCATTTGAAATGTGAAGTAAAGTAGCTTTTTCTTCACATTAGTCAGTCAGGAGCTGGAAGCAAAATGAGTTTACCTTCAGTTAAAAACATAATTCAGGTTCTGATTTTTACCAGTTTTTTATACTTGAACTGCACAAATATGGCGAATCTTACCAAAAATGTTGGCAAATGTACAAGACAAGAATAAAACTCCACATTCACAAAATACCAGCTAACTGGATTTACCACAGGTACTGTACATTTACTCTGAAGACTGCTTAAAGGGGAACTAAAGGCAGAAATTAAGTTTATATGTTATAAAATATACCTGGCACTAGCTGGGAAGTCCTAACTGTCATAGGGTAGGGAGTAACTATTCTGAAGAACGATGGGAGATTTCTAACGATTGGAATAGCTATGAACCAGAAAAGGTGGAGCAGAGTGGCATCAATGTCATCACGCCTACTCCAGACATGCACAGTGATGATTTTACTGTTCAGCATTGGGTGAACTCTGAGCGGTGAAATAATCACTTTGCATGCCTGAAGTAGGTGTGATGATGTTGATGCTGCTCTGTACCGATCGATAGGAAACTGCCTTAATTCTTCAGAACAGCTACTGCATTCCCCATGACAGCTAGGTATATAGTTTTTTGAGTTAGGTAGAGGCGCAGTACTGTAGGGGTATATGCGATGTGTATACTATATGACAAAACCCTGATAAATAACAATGAGCAAAGTAATAGAAAAAAGAAAAATGTATTAAGAACGTGAAGTAAAGTATTAAAGAAACATCAGTAATTCAAAAGTAGCATATCTTACTGCGGGGAAATCGAGGTGGGTTGTCATTCACATCTGTTAGTGTTACTGTGACAGAAGTTGTCCCAGATAAACCTCCCATCTGTCCCACCATGTCTTTTGCTTGTATTACAAGAAGATATTGATCTTTGGCTTCTCTGTCCATATTAGGTAAGGCTGTTCGGATCATGCCTGTTGGAAAAAAACATTTTTAATCAATCCTGAAGGATATACTTTCTAATTAGATTAAATTATTAGCAATATAAACAAAAGTTTATACTGTATTTCCAAAAAATTATCCCCAGTCAGTTAATAATGATGTCAAAGTGCTGCTAAAAGACCTTATGATGACCATACATGAGCCAAAAAAGTTCCAGTGCACATGCATTTTATATATAACAAAGGCAGAACAAATACTACTTATTGCATATTGTATAGCAACTGTATATAAACCTGGGTTCCCCTTAAATGAAAGAACCCAGTGGATAAAATGGAAAGATCTAAAGTGTTAATGCTGAACAGTGTGATGCAATGTGCAATGGCATATTGGTGCAATATGATAGATTGATAAAGCCTTTCTTCTTAATCTTAACAGGATTCATCCTAGATGGTCTGATGGAGGTAGTGAATATTGTTTTTGTACATATTTCTACAGATTCAGTTACAAAAGAGGAATGGTGTTTCTCACTTTCTTTAAAGATCAGTGCTGTACCTATCACTCCAATTTGGTATTGGATGAAGATCTTAAAACGGTAGTTGGTAATGTAAGATTAAAAGATAAGGAAAATAAGTAATATAAATAAAGTTCTATTTACCTATTGTCAAGCAATAAATCAATTAAGAAACTCTTGACCTCTTAACTCAGCAGAGCTCAATGTTCCCCATTAGCTGCTTTGTCTGTGTAAACAGATTCCATGCATGGAACTAACCATGCCCCCTCCTCTCCCTGACTTCTCTCTTTACAGCTGTCTTATCTGTGCATGTTCAGGACTATAAACAGGCTTTTTAGCTAAAGAGAGGGGTGGAGTAACAGAGACACCACTGGATGATGACTTTAACTGGGCAGTTAACTTACAGGGTTAGCTTGTTCTGAAATGATCATGTAAACTGTAAAAGGGGATGGGGTTGCTGTAATGTATATACAAGGAAAATTAACCTGTGGAGTCTCCATGGGTAGAAATAGAAGAAGAAAAACAGAAAATAATAAAATTATTGCTAAAGCTTTTATACTCTGCAAAATATAACATAATCCACAGAAAATCTGTTACGAAAGGAAAATGGATAAAAGGCAGTAGAACACAATCTCAAAAAGAAAAACTAAAGATAATGAGCTTCCCCAACTGATATAGGACCTAACTAGCACCACAGCTATACCTAATATTTAAAAACAACCTGACAAAATAACAAAAGTGCAAGATGATAGGGCACTTATTATATAGTGACCATATTATAATATTTCTGCTTTTCTTGACAATTGTATTTTTGAAAAGGGGGCACAAAAACTGGAGACTTCAGTCACTTTAGTACACCTAAATAAATGAATGCATCCTCATTTTACAAGAATAAATATAGTTATGATTTTAATTATGATTTATTCTATACATCAGCAGCTTAGTTCTATTATAATATTATGTATTTGACTATCATTACAATAAATGGATGTCCTTTTTAAGTTAAGAGTCATTTACCTATTTAGAAAATGATAGCAAAAAAAAGCTTTTCTTTGCCTGCTTTAGTAATCCCTTTACTACTTATGAAAGTGAAACTACTGGCAGAGTGTAGCTGTTATGGGCAGTGTGAAGCTATTTAGCTGTAGCTTCCTGCCAGAACTTCTGCAGTGATGTCACAGGTCAGGGTTAGCATGCTTAATGTATTCAAAATGGCTGCTGTCAGTTTCCAGAGCTGTGCAAACTTCAGTGTGATAGTGCAGAGGACTACAGAGTAATTCTGGATTTTTCAATACAACAATTTAGGAGACAGATAGGTGTACTTATATATGTGTCTGTGTGTAAGTACCTTTAGTTCTTCTTTCATGATTTCTATTATTTTATAATTATACAATCACACAGTCTGTGCATCAGGACATGTAAATACTGGGGATCCAGTATGCAAGAATGGGTCAAAAACTAAGCCAACAATTTGTAATTTACAAAAAAGGAGTTCAATATTCTGTTACAAAGAGAAGGGATAAGCTGGAGTCTTTGGCAGAAACAGTTTCACATAAGATTTAACACTGATAATTGAGGTTTTGCACACGTGAAAGGAAAATGCATTTTAGGATGGATTACATTTTGTCCTTTTCCTGACTGCTATCCCTGGTTTTGCACCATAATCCATCATTGTGGTTTTAAACATATGTCCTTTTCCTGATTTTGTTTTTTTATCATTTAAACCTTTTGCTCCAAAAGACTGGGATTTGATCAATTTTGCCACACTTTTATGACTTTAATGTGTTATTTTAAAATTTTTGACCCTTGCAAGCCTTTAAAGTTTTGCATTAATTTTTGTTCGATTTTTATCTTGCCTTTATAACTCCCCTTCACCCCTTCAGTACCAGCTGGTTGATTACCTCATTTGGGCTGTCTTCACTTAATGAAATAATTACCTTGGTCTGTGTCAGATTTTGGGAGTAATATAGGTAGACCAAACTAAGGGGATACAGAGCTGGAGGTTTTTGCAGAGTGTTAAGCACTGTGCTGCTTTCCCATGTGATGCTTTCTTAAAGGAACACTCTGCCTTTGCCTCTCTGCTCCCCTCTTTCCTATCTGTGCATCTTTCTCAATTAAAATAATTCCCATTTCCACTCTTCCAACTTCCTCACTTCCCTTCTGCTCACTTCTCAATGCATGCTCCTTGACTAATAAAGCCACATTAAATAATGATCTGTTCTGCTCCACCTCACTTCACCTCCTAGCACTAACAACAACATGACTCTCCCCTCATGATACTGTTACTGAGGCTTCATTGAGGGCTCTCCTTCTCCCACCATCTGCATTCCTTGGGACGCAGTGGTAGAATTGGTCTTCTCCTTATTTCCGCTGTCACTTCAAACTAATCAGCATCCCTCCCTACTTCTCATTTTCTTCCTTTGAGGTTTAAGCTGTCCAACTTTTCTATGCAATAACTTTGCATGCTGCTGTCATATACAAGCCACCCTCTGCCTCCTCACCTACCACCTTTCTCTCAGACTTAGAGTCCTGGCTCTACTTTTTTCTATCTAATGATAGTCCTGCACTAATTATGGAGGACTTAAACTGCCATATTGATGATCCCTATCTGTCTTGGCCTTCACATCTTCTCCATCTAACCTCCTCATTTGACCTTCAACCCTAGACCAACTCTAGCATCCACAAAGATGCCCATTCTCTAGATTTGTTTTTTTACTTAAAATGCCTCTCTTTCAGCTTTTAGTATTTGTTTCTCTTTCTGATCACCACCTTGTAAACTTTTCTATCTCACACTCTCCTCTTCCACCTCCACTAACCCCTAAAAGCCTTTAGTCACAAAACACATATTCTGTCGACCAACAGGCTTTCTCCACTGCACTCTGCTCAAGCCTCTCTACTCTAATCTATTTGCCGTTATTGGTTCATTTGTGCCTCTGTAGCCTCAAACTACTCGCATCTATAATCCTTGCCTCTGGCTAAATGCAGAAACCATATTTAGAATTGTTAGATCCTGCATGCATAGTGCAGAACATCCGTGAAGGAAATCTCATTCACGTGCAGATTTTCTGCATTACAAGTTTCTTGTATGAACTCCTCTTTCTCCCAAGTCAAGTAAACCTATTACAGCAACTCTCATGAACCAAATCAAATCCCCATCTCCTATTCACCACATTCAACACCCTTCTATGTCACTCCTTCTTAGATACATTAACCCCTCTTCACTCCCCCTAAAACTTTGCAATGTTCTTTAAAAGAAAAGTAGATAGTACCCACAAACAGATAACTATTTCTCTTGATAACACTGAGTTACTTCTATCTAAATCTCTCTGAGTTTGTGAATTCATAGTTTATAAGGCTGAAAAAAGACACAAGTCCATCCAGTTCAGCCTATTTTCCTGCAATGCTGCAATGTTGATCCAGAGGAAGGCAAAAAACCCTTGAGGCAAGAGCCAATTATCCTCATATTAGGGAAAAAATTCCTTTCTTCCTCCTGCCCAGTCTGAAGTTTCTCAACTTCTCTCTTCCTCTCCTATCACAACCTGCTTGCTTGACCCCACACCTTCTTTTTTACTGAAGCGTTGCTCTTCTTCCCTTGTACCAGCCCTAATGCACCTGTTCAACTCTTTCCTGTCCTCTGGTATATTTCCTTCTTTAATCAACAGGCCTGCGTCAAACCCATCCTCAAAAAAACTACACTGGACCCTCCCCCCATTTTGTCATTATATGCACATAACAGATACAAAAATAAAAGGATTATAAAGTGCAGCTAATGTGCAACACCATCAAGAAAATAATGTATAGTAATTCCAGTAATTGCATAAAGCAAAATATTATTTTCTTAGTGTAACAAAGAAGGTATGACACCCAACATCTGCACTTAAAAGGACACTAAAGCCTGTAAAAAAGTGCATTCCATTTATTGGCCACCTAGCTTTAAGTACCACAAGTGTTAAAATGACAGGTTTCGGCTTCCTGATTTTGCAGAATAATCATAGCATTAGAATAAAAATCAAGAATTTTGAGAGGAAATTCTCAGATAATTCTTGCCCCTCCTCCTGTTACCTCTGTGCAGTCTGTTACTTGTGTGTATTATTTAAATTAGCAAGCAGCTGTTTTTCAGTCTCTTAGAACTGCCTCACACTAAGTTTCCTAAAGAAAGTGAAATTTAATTATTTTCAGGTGGGTGGGGGGTTATGATCTGAGAGTGAGCTAAGCCCTTGACTAAGGGGAGAAAGGCTAGGATGTGCTGAAAACCTTTTCTCCAAGTGATTGTTTTTTCTTCAGTTGCTATGACTATTCTGCATAATCGGTAAACCTAAATCTATCACTTTAACACTTAATTCTACTTAATAATTTGTGTCCAATAAATAGAAGACTTAATTTTACAGGCTTTGGTGTCCCTTTAATAATCAAATAGTAGGGAAATGTGCTCAGAAGTTAGACTGTAAGTGTATATAAGGCAGGATTACTGAAAGCACAATGGCCATAAAACACAAATAGAAAATATATATGTATATATTTACGTATATAAGTTAGGTTGGAGTGGTCGTGTTTGTCCACAGATGCAAAATTAAAAAAAATTTTTTTATATATATATATATATATATAAAAGTATATAAAATATAAGCTTTTCACTTGCCATAAAATACTGTTAACTAGTGATGAGCGATGATATCGAGTTTTGATGAAATCGGCCCGATTTTCTATATAATCTGTGTTCGACAGGATCCCTGGTGCTGTCTGTTTCGGTGCTGTACAGGAGTAAAATCCCTCCCCCCGACAGCATCCACAGGGTCCCTTGTGATGTTAGCTGGATAGCACAAGGGACTCTGTGGATGCTGTCGGGGGAGGGATTTTACTCCTGTACAGCACCGAAACAGACAGCACCAGGGATCCTGTGGATGCTGTCGGGAGGAGGGATTTGATTCCTGTACAGGACTGAGACGGGGAGCACCAAAACAGACAGCACCAGGGACCCTGTGGATGCTGTCGGGGGAGGGAAAGAAATCACCCCAAATTAGCACTGTAACAACAGGACCCCCTTGGCTGGTATCGGTGAGTCGGCATCTCCTCAATCAATATTTATGTGTATCTGTTCTCTTGCCCTGGGTCCTTGCCATTGCTCCAGCACAGGAATACTCTGAAGCCAGCCGTAGTGAAGCTGCAGCCTTCTATGTCAGAATCACTGTGTTGAACAGCACTGACGAACAGCCATCTCTTTGAAAAGGGGAGGGATCAGATCTGTGTTTCCTGCTTACGAACAGCCAGCCATTACAAGGTAAGCTTATCTCTCTCTCTAATGCCGGGTATATCAAGGAGATATTTTTTAATTACGATAATCGTTATCGGATGCCGATTATCGTTACGATGATTTCAAAAATCGATAACTGGTCCAATAACGATTATTGTCATCATCGCTCATCACTACTGTTAACTATGACAAGATTTATCATTTATGCATAAAGATACTTTCTTTGAAAATATGTCTCGTCATCAAAGTGTACAGAATATTTTTGTGTGCCAAATAATGTTTTTTTGGTGGGAAAGTGTCAACTCTGGAGAAATACTACATATTTTGTGGTATTATTGGTGTGTAGATAGATGTCAGGAAATGACATCAAAATCCATGTCTACCAACCGGAGAAGAGAGCTCTGAGTATGTATAGAGCGATGAGCACATCAATCTTACAATTCAGCCAAGACAAAGGCAGCTTTCACTCTATGTATGAAAAAAAGACTGCTGTTTAAGCCTCGGTTCACACTAGAGTATTATGCATAGCGCATAATATGCTAATGTGGAAAAAAAAGACAAATACAATGAGCTTATTTTTCCTTTGAACTTAACCAGCGACAGTGTGAACACTCTCTTGGCATTCAAATCACTTCCTGTGTGGTTGCATTTTGGGCGCAGCGTATAATACACCAGCCAAAATGCAACACTCAGCGTATGCGCATCATACGCTAGTGTGTCCGGAACTAGGTAAGTAGTATCAGCTTACATTGAGCCATATTTTTTCACACTAGCGTATTATGCGCTGCACATAATACGCTACTGTGAACCTAGCCTAAGACAGCTATAATTAGCAATAAAACATTAGAAAATAAAGATTACTATCTTAATGGGTTAGTAAAAATTGAAGACTAGTCACATAAAAGATTGTGAATGTACACATTTTGACTTGCTATTTTAAATATCAGTAAGATGTATGTTTAACATGTTCTCTTAAATTACAGTAAACTATACACCTGAACAAAGAGTCTGGGCTCAAGGATTATTCATTCTCCCTGTTAAGAGTTGATTACTTGTTGCCAGAACACACTGATATAGGGCAAAGTAATTACCTGGTATGTAGGGGGTGAAGCACAGCAGAACCTTAAGGATTCCTTATGGCAGGATGAGAATCCTTACAAGTTGCTCACTACTCTGGAAAGCTGTAGGAGGGTACACACTGAGACAGTGCCATTCAGAATGGTAGCCACTACCTAAAAGACACTAAGGTGTGTAACTTTGGTAACCAGCCTGCACTAATAACTTGCAGCAGAAGAGTGCCACAGCACCGAGGGGTTGGCACTGGCACAGGTAGTCATGAACAGAATCTCTATGCAGGGTCAGATCACAGAATCAAGCTAACTAAATTCAAGAAGTCAAACTATTCCTAATCACATAACCAAGCCAAGAATACTGTGTAAAGGAGGCAAGGAGGGGCTAAAGCATTTAATACTTATGTTAAATCCTGATTGCTCAAAGGTTCTTCAGCACCTTAACTCCTGCCACACAGGTATTGACCAGCAAGTGTTTAACACAGTAAAATGCCAAACCACCCTTTATGTTATAGGAATTGTTTTTCATCTACAAAAATACCTCCTGTTCAGACACAATGCATTATTGAGTTCTTTATCCTTTAAAACATCATTGGATTACCCACTGCACATCTTTTCTCAGAAAGCTAACTTCAGTGCAACATTTTAATGATGTCTTTAAAATAACCATATTAGATATTCAGCAAAATATTTTGTTACCCTTTCCTTAAAATGATGAATGTACAGTACTTAAAAAAGCAATGCATATTAATAACCTACCTGACTTTGGATCCACTGAAAAGTAGGGCTGGCCCTGAAGAATGCTGTAGATAACTCTAGCACTATTTCCATATGTTGGGTCATCTGCATCAGTTGCTGTAACTTGTAAGACTGGTGTTCCTTAGAAGAGGTTATAAGCAATTGGTTCAGTTAAAGATATCATAAAATATTTAGATCTTCACTTTTAAATACCATATATACTAAAGATCAGGTTAGACATAGTTCACGAAAATCTCCCAAAAAAATCCCTTATTTTTAAAGCTGTTACAATTCCAGTTGTCATATATACGGCACTGTATCGCAATAGGTCTGCCTAATTTTGTCACACCTAATTTAAGATATGGTGAATTGTTTCACACTAAACCCTTAAAAAAATGTTTCCAGCATATGTCATGCAGTAGGAGTATATCAACTAGAGAGCATAGGCATGCGCACAGGGTGTGCCTGGTGTGCCAGTCACACCCTAATGTGCAGCACGCAGTGCAGGCACTTTTAATAGCAGGGGAAGGAAAGCAGCAGGAAGGGGGGCAGCAGGGGCAGGAAATCAGCAGGGAGAGGAACAGCAAGGGGGAGCAGGGTTAAACATTACCTTTAAGAAGTTTTTCTTTGGGGGCACACCCTAATGAAATGGCCTACGCACACTTATGTTAGAGAGATTTTTTTTTTTACCCTTTTCTCCTTGTACAGTAAGTAATGGAGTTATAAAGGAAATATAGGATTTTTTGTTCCCTTTACTCCATGGTGATGCATGCCACACATACCTCCTTGCCATGCTGGATGGAAGAGGAGTTTGAATATTGAGGTTAAATTCTGATAAATCCTTACCCTTTTATTAGGGTCAGTACCCTAGTGTACTGACCCTAAAAAATAATAACAGACCTATGTACTTCTTAACCTCCTATTGATGGTAGTCTAAGTTAATAAATGTTAGTACTAGTCCTATCTAAGACACCTTCTAATAAATAAAATAATTTTTCTATTTCTATTTTTCTAAGACCACTGTCTACCCTTTTTTGCTTTTGGTTATAGGGGCCTGAAAGAGAGCCCTCTCATCTATAATATTGGGTTGATAATAGTATAAATATACCCCAGACCTGTAAAAAAGTAAACATTTTGAAGTAAAGCTCATCATGCCCACTGCCTTACAAACATTGGAGAGGATGTCTTATGTAAGGTTCGCGCTACCCTGTGATCCAAAAGACTACTGGAGGTTAATTATTATCCTTCTAGCCAAAGCACAAAGGGGATGGAGGGGCAAAAACAGCCCCATCCCTCTGCATATGGAGTTAAACATGGTCTGGTCATCTTGCAAATTTGTCTTTGTAAATAAATTCTTGAATTTCCTAGGCTGTCTTTTCAGGGTCACTTCACCTTCTAAGTGACTTTATAACTAAATGACTGGCTTTGAAGTGAATTGTTCTTGTTTATTTCACATTACATTATGCCCCATACAGTTATATCATATGTTTATTAACAATAGGCTTCCTGCCAGCAAGCACAGTTCTAATTAAATTTCCCCAACAATCATTATTATTGGGCTTACCTTGTAGATACATAGGTCCTACAGCAGCCACATTGTAAACCCATTACTATTAATTAGGGGAAGCATTCTGCTAATATAAACTGACTTACATTTTGAATAACTAGTCAGCCTATTGTTTTATTCAATTTTAAACAGTCAACAATGTACATTTCTAATACGTAATTCTAATCCATTCACTAAAAGAAAGAAAGACTATATAGCATTGATACACATAAAGATCAGGCTTTAACTATAATTAGGTAACCAAATCAGATGAAAAAGCAGGGTTTCTTTAACATTTGATATAATAAGATTCAAATGAATAGAAACAAATTCCATTAAAAATAACTATAATTTTAAAACTGCCATTGTGTTTTTTCTGCTGATCTGGTAACCTTAAACTATAAGCATACATTTCAAAGTACCAAATACAAAATATATAACATATGAAAAATATGGTAGAACAGCAAAACATTTAATCTAAATAAAAGAAATCCTATTTCCAGCATTATACTGAATTATTTATTTTAGGTACAAAGACATCTACACACATCAGGACAGGAAAGGTACACTTTTTGAAAACATTGTACACATTGTGATTCCATTGGTTTCAAGCATGCAAACAATATATCATGCAGTATAGCTTGTAGACAGAGATGAGCAAATCATTTCAAAATCAACAGGAATTCAGTTGAAATTTTATTGATTCACTTTGAATCCACAAGCTGATAGATACTGATCTACTGATCAACTGATTAACTTATTTTAAATCAGTTACTGAATTCATTTTCCCAAATCTTAAATAACAAATCAACAGCAGTTTGACAAAAGACCTGCTATATTAATATCACAGTAACATAAATATCTGCAAAAACTGAAATGTAATCATAAACCGATAATGTTTTTTTAATGATTGAAAAAGTTGCATTTCAAATGTTCGAAACATTCTGGCTAATTCACTCATTTCTACTCTTGGTCATAATGTTTTAGTTCTATTCTGCAAAGCACAAAAACTAAGCTGTCAAAAGAATAATTAAAAAGGCAATGAAGAATCTAATTTAATGAAAAATAAATTGGTATTAATTAATTAATAATAAAATGTATGAGTGATTGAATGCATTGTACCTACCAGCAACATGATCCAGCACAAACTGCCTGCATAAATGTATCCAGCATGATAAATGCATCCTGTAACAATATATACAAAAACAGGTGTGGTAAAGGAACATCACAAAATATAAAACAGTTCTCCAAAAGTATTAAAGTGATTCTGATTGGTTTGTGATTAATTCACAAACCTGTAGTAGTACTAACACCTTGGCAGTATATCATTTTTTTTTCTTTCAAAAGCATTTTGAGTAGAACAGGGCAATGAAATAGTTCTGCATTGAGTCATTATGTACTATGTATAACTAAAAGTACATATAGGCAGATGTGCTTTAGCAATACTTTTCTATTCAAAATGCTCTGGACAAGATTTTCAAGAATTTGAAGAAGAATATTTTTATTACCAACTAGATATTATCCATGCTACAGATTTGTGATATTATTCCAAACCAGATACTATGATTTAAATACTATCCTTAACTATCAAACTTTAACAAAGATTAGAGCACATATATTATATTAGCCTTGGTATATTGGTATACATGAGGGCTTATATTCTAAAACCCATTTCCATTGTAATTTACTGGAAGCACTGTATTACTACTGGTAAATCAGCAGGTCATGTAACACAGTCACTTGACCCAAAGCCAAATTGAGCTGGGTCAGCAACCCAGATTGAATCCAGCTGAAAATCAGCCCTGGGATAAAAACAGCAAAAGTAGCAAATGAGGTAATTCTAGAACTAAATCAGCTCTTATACTGTATAGAGTAGAAGTTTTAACCTGTGTTTATAGCCCTAGAACAGGGGTCGGCAAAGTGCGGCTCGCAAGCCACTTGTGGAGCGCACCTCCGAAGCCCAGCCCATGACTACCAATGGCTCTTCTTATTGGCAGTCGGGAGAGTGCGCTCCTGCAGCGGCTCACAAAATAGTTGTTGCCGCTGGAGGAAGGAGCAAAATGGCTACCTCCTAAAATAAATTTGCTGACCCCTGCCCTAGGAGAAACTTCAACAGAATATGTATAAACGTATAAGTAAAAAAATATGATGGTAAAATGGCACCATTATCCCCAGCGTTTAACTGTAATAGTTTAATCATAAAGCAAATGCAAACATTAAAGTATTTATGTGATCAGACAAATAGAATAAAACCTGGGACTAATCTTGTCTGAGGTGATATAATGTATTGTATTGTATTTGTTCATTTATACAGTGCTACTATATTACACAGCACTTTACAAAGGTTTGTCATTCACTTCAGTCCCTGCTCTGTGGAGCTTACAATCTAGTTTCCCTATTCCCTAATCAGTTTCCCTATTCCCTATTCCTGTGCCTGGAGGAGACCAACACAAGTGCGGGGAGAACAAACAAACTCCATGCAAATGATGTGCAGGGTGGAATTGAACCCAGCGCTGCAAGGCAACAGTACTAATCACTGAGCCATCACATTGTCCAGTGTGGTGAAGGGCATACCTACAGCAGAGTGATGCTAGCAGTCAGGGTAGACCTCTACCTCTGCAGTCACCAGGCCAACTGATACAATCCCCTACCCTCCAATGTACAAAATTTGTTGTAAAATTAATGAAGTGGTAAAAAGTTAAACGCAATATGCTCTCAGTAATAAAATGGATATACCCTTGGATTATACACAAGGCATCTTAGGCTATTGCCTTTTCATAAAATCATATTTTGTGGTATGCAATGTTAAGAAGGTTTGCCCCTAACTACTTACTTGCCTAGGGCCCTGCTGTGTCTTGATACATCAATGGATATACCCTAATGAACATCCTTATACTTAAATTATTTTTAGTAGGATCATCTATATTTTGTCGTACAGCCTTTTCTTCGCTGTCATAAACCCATATTAGTCCAATCCATATTGTACCTTGCTGAGGAATATGGCAAGACTGCAAAACAAATAAATTAAATAATAAAATAATAAAAAAGTCCTAAAATTAGACTGCCCTTCTATTCAGTTTTTATAAAGAAGATTTGCACTGCTACATTGCTAATCTTTGTTGACTCACGAAGACCATCAATCCCAGATCTGCATGATTTTTCCCTTAATATATTCACTATTCTGTTATCAAATTCTAAAAAAGAATGAAGCCATAAAACTTTGTAACTCATAAAGCTTCTCCACTGAGTACTGTTGCTGGGACATCGGACTTAGTGGGCTACATTTTAGAGTTAGTGGTTGAAAGTAGTGTTAACAGTATGAACTGTCCCCATTATATAAGTTTCTATTTTATTAATATATGCATAAACAGTAGGCTATTGTACCTAAAAATACATTTTATGACCTCATAGTTTCTAAGTGAAAATCTATAACAAACAAGGTTTTAGGCATACGTACAAGGCACATAGCAAAGCTATGTGAGCTAGAAAGCAGAGAGATGGAAAAAGAGTATGAACTTTTAGAAAAGCTAAAGGTAACAGAAAAAATTCTAAAAGATGATAGGGTCTAATAAGAAGTTCTATGGTATCTGAAAAAGTAGAAACATGGTAGAAGCATGACAGTCCAGCATCCCAAAAATGTTAAACTAATGGAATAATTTCCCTGGTCCCCTGATGTACTCAAAGAGCTATCTTAGAGAGATCTATAAGGGAGATTGTTGTCATGCAAAACTTATCCAGAGATGTCCACGGTCTATAAATGTACTGATAGTGTAAAAATATGGTCACCTTTTCATGTAAAAAAATCCAGGTCATTAAAATAATGACCCTGCTCTGGACTTGTTAAAAATACACAAAGTGGAGTGTGTTATGAAGTCTGTTAATTTGAAAATGCCATACTCCTAACCTCTGAAATCATTTTTGCTCTTGCTTCGTGTTTCCCAGAAATTATGGTACAAGGTGTCAATAGTGGTGCTTGCATGAGCACACTACTCATGCATCTGCCGAGTGAATGCCGGCAGGTGCTGAGGAGACTTGGCTTTCCCCAGCGCTTCCGGGTTGGAATAGCAGATCCGGAGCTGCTGATGTCATGGATGATGTCAGCAGTGCCAAATTCAAAAGGCTAAGTACTGCCTTCAGCAGTGCTTTATCATTAACTAAGATCACCAGAGGAAGGATCCTGTTTGCATGGTATTCTGGAAGCCATTTTTTGTAACCTGTGTTCCAAGTCTCAGTTCCTGTTTCAAGTTTGGTTTATAGTGTGATGGACATATTTATGGACCTTATATTTTTCCGATATATTTATTCAATATCTATATGGACTTATATATTCGCTTTATAGCTTACCATGGTCTTTTAGGCTCATAATGAACTATACCTTTAAGGCCTAACCTTAATTCTACAATGATACTCAAATAATATAGCCTTTGCATTTAAGCAATGTTTTCATCTGTGTAGAGATAGATAGCAAACAGTTAACCTTGCCATTTCTATGGAATCTGCCTCCTCAAGAGACAGTATTTTGCTCATGTCTGGAAGTTGTTTTGGGGCACTGGGGATTTGAGGGTCTCAAAACAATTACTTTAGCACAACAAGTATGTTTAATCTGCTTAACCAAACAGCGTCTAGTTTTGTTTCTGTATGATCAGATACTTTTGAGTTAACAAACTGTGTTATAAATCTTGGTAACAACTTATTAAAAACAGAAAGGCTTTTACAAGGATAACAGACCCCACGTGTGTGTTATTGCTTTAAGGTCTCTCTCCAGACGCCCATAAATAATCAACACTACTAATTTGGAGCCCAATAATGGAAAGATGTAAGTCGTATTTCCACGACAATAGCGTGTCAGCCCTTCAGCCCAGCATTCCGGATTGTGTTTCAAATCTGTTCCTGTTTCAAGTATTCTGCTCCTGTGAATGTCAACTCTTCAGTAAGTCTCTTTATAGTTTGCACCTACAGCTTCTCTCAAGTCCAGCACTAGCCTGTTTGCAGCATCTGCCCCTATATTTGTTCCTGAGCTGTCTCCGTGTAGTGTATACCCTCTTTTTGAGCTGCTTCTAATGGATGTTGTGTGTTACAGTTCAACGTATGCCCAGGATTGCTGTAAGTGACTGTTCTATTATGCTGCACTACTATGGTTTCTATGTGATATTTCTGCTATTCCAAGTAACCTCCTGAGTTCCATATGAGTGTTTCCAGCTGCCACCAGTGGAGGGTTACTCTGAGAGTTGCAACCTGGGAGGCCATACCACTTTGTGGGGGTTTCAGGGTGAAGACCTGACCCTCTTTAGACTCCATGCCTTGGTGTTAACCAGTACAAACTCTTGATGTGGTATAGAGGATCCACTTTTAACCCATCTGTACCTGTACCTGAGTCTGAATCTGTTTTTGTTTGGCATACAGGCCTAGGTTTGCTTCTGTCCCCATATGGGTGTCTTGTTCCCATAGAATCCTGTACCTGTTCCTGTTCCTAAACCTGCACTGGTCTGTACACCTGGCACTTCTAAGTGGTGTACCACCTTGTTCCATATGTTCCTGCACCTTGGACCTATGTTTTTGTCTAATACGCCTTATGGTGTAACTGGCTCTGGGTTTGCTTTTGTTCGCCTATGGCAACCCAGTTCCCCCTGGTACTCCCTTGCCATGTTCCTAGAAAAATGTGTAGTGTTCCTAGTTCTGTTCATGTCGTGTCCCTGTCTGTTCCTGGAACCATTAAAGTGTCATGTTCTTATGAAAATGCCATGTTCCTGTTGATCCCTAGAGCTTTGTTACAGTATCATCAAACCTTGTTTTCCACTCCTTCATTTGTTACAGAATGATCGAGCCTCTGTTCTCAGAGCTTACTTACACAAGGGTTGAAATTCCTGAGCCTAGCAAAAACTTTGGGGCTTATTTATAAATGAATGTACAGTTACATAAATGTCCGAATTTGTATCCATTTTTCACTTCTCCAACTTCAAGTGTTCAGTCTGTTAATAATGCTTTTATTTTATGCAATTTGGCAAATCTGGGATGAAATCAACACCTTATGATGATTGCAGACTTATGCATCTCTTTGCATGTCCATGCATGCAACACCAGGAGTGTGTTGATTGGCCATCTGCTCCAAATTTGACAGTATGACTTCTCCAGATCAAACTGATGATGTAGGGAGATAATAACAGGGCTGTCAGGAGTGGTACTCACTTTCCTTTGGTGGACTGGTGCTGCCATCAGTAATAACAATATATTATATATACCACCTGGAAAAATGCTCAATGTTTAATGTAAACCTATTAGTCCATTGCTAATGCTGAGCTTTAATATTCTCTCAAAGGAGAACTAAAGCAGAACATGAAAACAAAACAGTTGAAACTGTACCTGGCATGCGTTAGAAAGCGATCGCTGGCAGCAGGAATTAGGCACTTGTAAGCATAAAGGCTAGGTTAATGGCACTATGTGTAAACATCTAACAGGGCTTAGTCCATGCCCACTAAGAGAAATCAGCGGTCCAAATGTGCGTCCTCTTTATCACACACAATTCGTACATGCGCAGTGATGACTTACTTGATCGGATGTCACCTGATAAAATCACAAATCCATATGTGGTGAGTGGTAGCGCTGGAAAAGATGAATGGAACAAAAAG
>WMED01000910.1:862-21205 GCA_019650415.1 Pipa parva
CTGCAGCGGGGAGACTTTGAGACTTTCACCTCACAGTCCTGAGCATCTTGATGCTGGGCACAATCAGCTATATATTATTTAACAGTATAGTTCTCCTTTAATAAAATATAACAGTAATCAACAACAAGGCTGACTATTGAAGCATAAATAAAACATAAAATGGCTGAACTACCGCCTTTAAAATGTAGCTGGGAAGGAACCAATAAGCTTTGAATGTTTATAAAGTCTCACGGTGGGTGCATGAGTTAGGAATTTGCCAAAACACATACTTGTTGTTAAAACACGGTTATCAAAGCTCTTCCATAATCCCTACCAAGTGCATGGATAATTTAACTAGAAAGCAAAGAAACCTTGGGAAATTGTCTCAAGGTTTTCTGTCCTGTCAACCCAAAGCCTTTATTTCAGACTTTCACTACACAGATTAGGAGGAGGTCCTAGAGAACTAGTAACAACAGAAATATAACATTGCTATTTGGATATAATAAGTTATTGGTCGCAAACATTCAGGGGGTTATTCTCTAAAGTCCGAATTGACACAAAGGTGTGAATTCGCCAGCTAAACACAGTCGCAATAAACAGCGTCTTTACTTTGGAAATGTTGTCACAGCTGCAACTTTACAATGGGAGAATTGTTGCAGTTGTGGATTTCCTATGGGAATCCAATGTTTGAGAATTCGACAGTCAAATTTGTTCACTTGATAAAGGGCCATAGGCTTGAAACATGTCATGGAATAAACTACGCTTTGAAGAAACTTTGCTTTTGCTCCTTTTGCTGTTTCATTTAGAGAATTACTCCCTCAGAGTTTATTGGTTTATTTTGGCATGCATCCCATGCAATACTCACCACTTCTAGTTTAGTTTTGGGAACCCGGCAGATACAGTTTGTTCCAAAATTGGTATCTCTGGTCTGTATGCAACGCAGACAACACAAGTTCTCATACCCTTGTTTCTTCCACTTTGCAATTAGGTTCTTGTCAGCATATCCTTCCCTGATGCAGTAGTCATATAGTTCTGTACAAAGTAAAATATGCCCCTCTGTAAAATCAGTGGTAGTACATAGCATTCAAAACCTCAAATGTTTACAAAAGACACTGCTTTTTTTAATGGCAGTACATCTGTATGTTCCCCCAGTGCAAGTCACTCATTACCATGGTGGTCACCTCACACTAGTTTAGAATCTAATGCATGAAGCTATAAGAATCTAACCTCATTAGCTAAATATCATCACTCCCTTATGCAGCACAGTTATGACTGGTTTATACAAAAGTTGCTAGAATCTTGCATGATGACCTCCAGCTATTTTGTGAAAGCAAGCTAAAGAGTGACAAACTATCACACACCCACAGTCTCTCTTTTCAGTATGAGTTGAGACATTAAAGACATAGGCCAGTGTTGGAATGCTGGCAGTTGTAGTTCTGGAATAGCTGTAGAACCACATGTTAAAGATGCAGTGCTTTAGACTATGAGTGTATATACATATATAAACCCAGCGTGTTGACTAATAAGAATGTAAAATATGTAATGGTGTTAAATATACCCCTGCTGATGGCTTTTCTCTTGTAGAAAAGGTCAAAGATATAGCGAGTTTTCTGGTGGTGTATCCTGAAGATAGGCCAGAGAGACTCGACTTTTCTCTTTCCCTCATGAGGCTCAGTCTCAGCTGCAGAATAAAACATAATACTACATTAGATTATCACATTCCATCAGTGTGGTGTAAGGGAAGATTAAATACTGCTTTCTTCAGGAAAGCCTAAAGCATGCAAGAAGTCCCAAGAAATTAGGGTCCACAAAACTAGCAAATGTAACAAATACAAAGCATTTTACAAGCAGATTATGGTGAAGCTTGGCAAAGTTTATGCACAGGAAAAAAAAAAAAAAGCATGAAAACATCAAAGAACCAAATAATATTAGTTATTTACAAATCCATAACTTCAAAGTCAAGAAGGCAAAATAGGTTATACTCTGGTGACTGAAATCCTATGCATATATCCTTATATTTGCAACAAGAGAAGTGGAGCGTTTATTGCTCAATAAGATTGCAAACAGTACGCTCCCCTGAGTTTAAAGTGCACCTGTCACCTCAAAACTAATACAATAAACGTTTTTTGTAAATATATATTTTTTTAAAAATGTACCATTATACAGCATCTCTCACTGTAATATGCCCTAAAGCACCATTTTTGAAAAAAAAAATTGGGGGGCATTACTGGTCATTTAAGTCTAACATGTTTTGTTGAATAAATGTGAAACTGAAATAAACATTATATTACATACATAAATATTTGGACTATATACATCTTTTCAGTCAATATACCAATGTTCCCCTCCTGATAAATATGTCTGGAGAAGACTTTTGACACCACAGACCCCACAACAGAGCAATTAACAACCACAACCTAAGACAATGGGGGAAATGTAACAAGAGGCATTAACATAAAAATTAGACGCAAATTACTTTGCGTCCATTTATTAGAAATTTACGTCCACTTATTAGCAATTTATCATTCAGTTTGCACCAGCTGCGCTTGTTTTTTATTCTTTGCGAAAAACAGTTATTAAGACCGGGCACACTTGATGTATGAAGGTTAGAATGTTTTTTTAGACCTGTTATAAGAAGTAAAATTAACACCTGCCAGAACCCTGGCGTTAGAGAACCAGGTACACAGTTGTCTAAAAAATGTCAGCAATTCCTATTTTGCATCCTTTTTTTTTTTACACTAATGACTGGTTTGTGTAAAAAATGTTAGCAATTACTATTTGTGCATGGAAATTGCTAACATTTGCGAATATTTGGACACAAATGGGAAATGCTAACATTTTTTACACAAACTAATAATTAGTGTAAAAAAAGGATTCAGATTGCTAACATTTTTATGCAAAAATTAAAGTTATCATTAGGCGTACTTTTAATGGTAAATAGCTGCTATTTTTTAGCACCACTTTTTACCATTGCAATAACACCACTTGATATATTTCCCCCAATAAGCCTTAAAAAAAACACTGCCAAATTCCTGGTGTTGTAAAATTACATCTAGTGAATGGCACCAAGTGAAAAGTGGTATCACATCTATGCTGCATCAGGGACTGCCTACTGTGCTGTAGGTAAAGATCCATGCAAGATTGTACATAAAACAAAATTTCTGATTGTAAGGAAGCACACCCAACAAGACAAGTTATACAACAGTGTTATCAGAAGACACAGTCATGGAAGACTGGAGAAATAGATACCAAACTTTCTGTACATGTAAATTTGAGTGCTGAATTTAAGTAAACCCAAGTGTAGCCCAATTATGGGGAATTGGGGATATAATGTGAGAATTTGGGATCTACTAACTGCTTTGTGAAGAAATTTTTTTTCTGTACCCTTTATATGATCGGCTGCTGGTAGTAGGCACTAATTTAATTCAAATGACCATTGGTTAAACTGCAAGTTAAAATAAAGGGGAGAAGGGAAAACCTTACCCCATACCTTGCACCACCTCAGTTAACCTCTGACAAAGACTTTAGAAAGGAAACTTCCCTGACCTCCAGAGAGAGCCTGGCCATAAGGTGACAAAATCAACCATGTTGTAAGGGTCACAGCTCCTCTGAGCACATAATTACTGATACCAGTACTTTCTATGGGTAGAGATCATTTTAAAACTGCAAACACAGAAAAGAAAATGGGTTGGGTGCTTTACAGGTAATTTTGTCTTTTTGGGGGTATGAACATTTATGGGCGGAAGGATCATCATCATTTCTGTACTGTACTTTTGAAGGCAAAACTATAAAGTTTTTTTTAACATGGAAAATCTTGAAAACTAAGCTCTTATTATCCTTATCTTAAACATTGTGAGCCATGATTTTTGTTATATTTCAACTTACCTTCTCTCATTTTTTGGTCAAGCTCATCTAGAGTTGGCTCAATGAGCTCCCATCCATCAGGGGGAGGCTTTCTGCTACGTTTTACTTTAGGCATGTTATCCGATCACCTGTTAAGAAGGAAGATAATTTAACTTTTAGGGGGTTGTTCACTAAAATCTGAATTGTTGTGTAAAAGTGTGAATTTGCCAGCTAAAGACAGTTGCAATAGACTGTTACTGTCACAGTCACGTCTTTATAATGAGAATATTGTTGCAGTTGCATCTTTCCATTGGAAAATTGTTGCAACTTCAAAAACTGTCGTGGTTGCAACTTTACTATGAGAAAATTGTCGCAGTTGCAGATTTGCTATGGGAATCTGCTGTTTGAGAATTTGCCAGTCTAATTCACACCTTACTGAATAACCCCCTAAGTCTGAAGACATTTGTGTTAAATAGTTACACATGGTTGTATACAGTCTGAAATAATAAAGGATTGGAGATTTGAGCCAAACCTTGTGTTTTTATTTGTTAACACACAGCATGTTTTGAGCCCCCAGGCTCTTTTTTAAGTGTTTATCAATCACACTTGATGAAGAGCCTGGGGGCTTGAAACATGTTGTGTGTTAACAGAAAAAAAAAAAACACAAGCTTTGGCTCAAATCTTCAATCCTTTGTTACTTTGTGCAATTAGTTGTTTGAAGAGCAGTTACAAAAGAAGCAGAGCAGCCCAAAGTAATCCTGATTTCCCCAGCACTATCTTTTCTTATATAATCTGTACAGAATCTAAACTCAGCATAAACACATAAACAAAAGTCATCACTGAACAACTAAGCACCTTCATTTGGCAAATCATAAACTATCTTTCTATTTTTTTTAAATATATGTTTCTCTAATACAGTGTTTCTCTAAAATGTTGCAATAAATGACGTGTTCATGTAGCCTACTGTGAGAGATATAGTTTGATAAAATTATATCTTAAACTTAGGTTTGGTTTGTAATGCCATCTGGTAGCAATATATGTAAGCAGCATGTGTTGCCTTGAATCTATATATGGGCATTTACTTTACTCTATATATGGACATTTACTTGAATCCATCTGTTCTTTGTTCTCACTGTGAATGATGGGTGGGCTTGTGCCTGGGGGGTTAACAAAGAAAGCACCAATAAACTCAGGGGTCAATTAGCATGAAACACTCCCAGCTATGTAGATAGCCATTTACAATGCTACTAGCCAATGTTAAGACCACCCTTTTCTTGTGTGTCATATATGGTATATAGTTTGGTGTAAGAGATAATAAAGGCAGAAGGTTTGCATTGATACCAATGCTTTGGTATTGTGTGAATTCCTATGAGAGCTCATATTACATTCTCATATAATTTGAAAACCGCACAAAGAGGATGAAAATCGCTTTATTAGCGATGACACTACACACCACCAGCAACACAAAAAAAAACACAATCTTTACTTCCAGGCAACCTACCAGTATGACAAGGTATGAGACCACAGTATTGTATTTAAATAACTGTTCTGCCAACCCAAATGGGAATTACTTTTTTTATGTAATATAAAATTTGATAGAAACAATCAGCAAGGGGCAGTAATAACAGTTCAGGCCGGCCACTGTTATCTAACCTAAAATATCAATATTACAGAAACAACCAGTCTCCTCTTTACAAACTGTGTCTGCACCATCGTCTCTTCTGAATCCAACCCCTGAATAATGCTGGGAAATGTAGAATCCTGAGCCAGCCCAGAGAGTGCATTGTACCTAATCACTGACTCTCCCTTACCCCGGTAAGAGACACTGCTTTAGCCGGAACTGTTTCCTTCTACCACCACACTAGTAAACAGGCAACTTCCCTTGCAGTCGCTCAGTTATGACATCACATGCGCGCAACCAGGGTCCATTTTCTTTCTAGTCGTTGTTTTACTACGTCAGACTTCCACCTCCCCGGTACACTTCCAAACTGTGCAATTTCCACCGGTGGTGCCGCGGAGGCCAGGTTATAATAAGAGACCCTGATTAAAGGCCGGTAGCCTGAGGTGTACAAGCAACGCCTCTTGCAAGGGCTGAGTGGTTGCATCAGACAAGCTGTCCAGCGCATTGCCTAATCTAAAAGCCCATCAATCACTGCATAGCAAACAACTAGTCACCGGAGCATTGAGAAGTGGAAATCTACATCAAGCCCACCGACATCTGGAACTATTTAGTTGACTTGTTTCTTTGATTAGAGGGATTAGATATTAAGAGAAGAGTCAGGCGGAGTTGGGACACCTTAGCGCAGGCCCTCAGACGCGTGCCCGCCAAGAAGGGAGACGGAGTTACATTAGAGAAGCAAGGGATCATGCCTAAAGGTGGGGAAAGCAAACTTAATGGGCTGTGGGGAAAGAGGGAGGTTAAGTGAGGGGAAATCGGTAAGAAGACTGGGCTGGTTGGGAGTGGGCTGGGAATGGGGAAGTGGGGACGTAGGGACTGGGCTGGGAGTGGGGACTGGGCTGGGAATGGGGACGTAGGGACTGGGCTGGGAATGGGGACGTGGGGACTGGGCTGGGAATGGGAAATTGGTATTGGGCTGGCTGGGAACGGGGACTGGGTAGATGTGCTGATGTCACGGGGCATCTGGGGATTAAAGGATCTTCTTTGTGAGATGACTGGGCTACAGTAAATGGCCAGATTCCAATTACATTGGCGACTGTTTCTGTGCTATAGGCAGATTGCTGTGTACTCCCTCTGAACTCAGTGTGGTGGAGCCTAACAAAGTTATTGGTGGTGGTGGCTGCCATGTTTGTAGTTAGTGCCAGCCTTATACCTGTGCTTTTCTTTACAGCAGGGATGGCTAACCTATGGCACGCGTGCCAGAGATGGCACGCAGAGCCCTCTCTGTTGGCATGTGAGCCATTGCCATACCCTGCCTTCAGTACAGGCCGCGAACCCGATCTGAAAGTTTTCAGGCTAGATCCGTGGCCTGCACTGAAGAAGACCACACTAGCAGGGAAGTTCTCCTCCCTTGACGCGTGTGCGTTCCTCCCCCGGCGCTGGCATGATGATGTCACTCACCAGCGTCGGCACTTCGGGGAAAGCCCTCGTGGGTGACGTCACTTTTTTTGGCACTCCGTGCAAAAAAGGTTCGCCACCCCTGCTTTACAGTCTCAATTCCATGGAGGGAATTCACAAAAGAGCGAACTTACCCTGCGATCATTTGTTTCAATATGCATATCCTGTGTAGTCGCAAATTGACTAGTTTCGCTGTTTTCCAGTGCAGTTCCAAATTATATTAAAGAAGTAGTAACGCTGGGCCCATGGCATGAGTCCAAAATGAAAGAGAAATGCAGATCTCTATGCAAAATGGAACTAACTTTATTGGGTTACACATACTTTTATACCTTAACAGTCTAATAGAAAATGGTAACTTCCCCCAAGGTGGGGGAAAATCCTTAACGGAGCATTTGGTTGGACAATGGTATTTCAAACCAATTTAAACAGGTGGTCTCTCTTCCCTAACAAGATAGTAAAACATTTGGTACCTCCTGGGTGAGGAGATCTCAGGAACAACTATAGCTACAGTGGAAATGCTTTGAAGTGTAAATACAAATAACAGGATGGCTTTCCTCTAAGACAGCGGTTCTCAACCTGTGGGTCGCGACCCCGGCGGGGTCGCGAGGCTGTCCCACGGGAGTCGAGAACCGCTCTGACACCCAGAAGTGCCCGCAGGAACCCTTCTTATAAGGGTTCCTGCAGGGTGACATCGACGGCAAACGTCACCACGTGACGTGATGACATTTCGGCCGAACGTCACCATGTGACGCGCGTATGTGATGACGTTTCGGCTGAAACGTCATCGCGCGCGGCGTGGTGACATAAGTGCCAGGGGTCGCCGGGAACCGCTGCATTAAAACAATAGAACACTAGCATGGTTTAATTAAATGGATACCAATGTTATACAGAAACCAACTAAAACCTGGTGTCTCCCACCTACCCAAATCATAAACTATTGTTTCCTGGCAAGAGTTATATGGACACAGTTTCAGTTTACTGTATATATGCTTTGGAATGCTAATTAAGGTAAACCAACCATTATTTCCTGAAGTGGAAGGGTTCTTAGGGACAGGTTTTCCCAGCTTATAGTTACAATTAAATAATAGTTGTTATAAAATATTATTGTTATAAAATAATTGTTTATAATTGTTATAAAATAATCATGGCTGATATATTGAAGGTCTAGCCATCACACCTGTTATGCACGCGGACATCAGCGAACGCTTTAAAGGGATTCCATTCTCGGCATAGCTCGCGAGGCTCTACTCGAGACTGGAATCCCTTTAAAGCGTTCACTGATGTCCGCGAAGCAAGTGCATAACAGTCTGTGCGAAGTGAGGCGAAGGATCCGGACCTCACTTCGCACTATGGTGAATTCCCCCCCAAGTCTTGAACTGTGTGAACAGATCTTATTAATGCCGAATTTTGGTTAGAAATAATCCTATAGTGCAGTGATGCCCAACCTGTGGGCTGAATTGTGAAATCCGAAAAGTTGTGTAGAAGTGTGAATTCGCCAGCTAAAGACAGTCGCAATAACATCTTTATAATGAGAATATTTTTGCAGTCGCAACTTTAGTATGGAAAATATGCTGCAGCTGTTACTTTAAAATTTGTAGTGGTCGAGAGTCGTGACTTTGAAGCGTGTGTCGCAATTTTATATAGCCCCCAGGCCAAAAAAAGTTGGGCATCACTGCTATAGTGAAACATGCAAAACAATTATTTTTATTTATTTTTGTTCAGGGACTGCAGTGATATCAACAAAGGTCTATTTTCACTGGTAGTCCTTAAATTATGTAGCCCCTAATCAATCTTCTCTATAGTGGTTCATGTGTCTCCGACCCCATCATTTGCGTCCTGAAACCACTATAGAACCCTGGAAAATTGTTCGTTATGTTTTTTATCTCTCTGATCTCTTGCATTCTGTTTTAAACATATACCTTTGTGGGTTAATTTAAATGTACCACATTTGATTTAATACATATATTTTCTCAATGTCTGCAGTAGAGTCATGCAGCAATATCTCAGTTCTCCACTGAAAACATGACGCTCCCCACCTCCCAAGAAATAAATGAGCAGTTCTATTCTGGTTAGCCACTTTCATGATTTTGTTTTCTATTCAGTTGATTTAAAACCATTTATTGCCAAAATTAAGATACCTGACTCTTACACTGAATCAAGCCCGTCGAGACTCTTCCTTGGAGATCCTCAACTCTCTGATTTCTATCAAAGGATGATTCTTTTTTATCTAATACAAATTACATGAAATGTCCTATGCTATACGTAATTGCCTCAGGTGTAAATAGTTTCTAGCTATTATTTTTTTTCTTTAAAATTGACCACTGTCTGTCTGTGTCCTGATAATGAAAATTGCATCTAACATAGCTTTATTGATACCTTCAAATCAAATATGGTAAAAACTTGCCCTCTGCACAATATCATAGGGGTAAAAGATAGTTAATGAAGCCCTTGCAATGTACAAAGTAACTTATATATTCAGAAGCAGCTGCTACAATTGGGGTAATTTGATCACTGTGGTTGCAAATCCAACTAAGCTTGGAATGCATTACATATTATTTGCTTTATCCACCCCATTCTGTTAGTTTTAATAGAACTACAAATTCATGTAAACAACACAGTTGGATAGTAGGGAAAAATCAAGTATCCAATAAATTGATTTTCTGGTGGTTCAGCAACATTGACAATATAAATTGTTAAAAAATAAATAGTCTAGACACTCTATAGGTAGATACCACTTTTTATTTGTACTGCCCTTCTTAAACATGGCATAGCAATTCTGATTTACTGTCCAATTAGGGGAGTCGACCTACAATGTTTCATAATGTCCATATCAAATCTTACTGTTAATCTTTCAATATTCTTGTTCACATAACCTTGTATGTATGCAACATACTTTGATATTGCCACTGTATTCTATTTTTGTGTCCTTTGTGAAAAGAATGTTAATTTTTTGTAAATGTACAGGTAAAAAAGGTGGTCACAAAGGCCGAGTGAGGCAGTACACAAGTCCTGAGGAAATTGATGCACAAATTAAAGCAGAGCATGAAAAAGCCCAGGTATGTAAATGATTAGTACTGAAGGCAGCAGATAATTGTCACCATTTCTAACTGGAGCATATGCTACCTGATATGTATACAGATATCTGTTGATCCTGAGTTATAAAAAAAATATTCCTTTAAAATTGCGCAGTATATTTATAGTGTCGAAATGGCTGGATAATTGTATTATCTCATGATAAAGATTTGAGCCAACAAGGTAAAGGAATAGAATCTGCACGTACAAACAGGGAGGTGTAGAACATTATTTAATTAAAGGGCAACTATAGTCAAACTAAATCTTTTCATATGGCGCATTATATCTTAGTGAGAAATGTTTCTCCCCAGTAGGTGTTTCATGTGACACAGAATGATAGAGTAGGCAGCACTTATAAACTCCTGCACCATTAAATGTGTGTGTGATGTGTACTGGGCAGTTTTCCATGAAGAGGTTCCCTCCCCTGGACATTTTTGCCCTACTTAGCACATGTGCACAAGTCACCTTTCCCTCTGTATTCTCCTGCATTCCATACATAAACAATCTTAATTTATGTGGCCAAAAGGTCAGCAAACTGCTTAACCAATAGCAGTTGGGCAGCTTTTTCTTATCTTGCAGAACAGGAAAGAGAGGGGGAGGAAAATGTCAGCTCTCAGGAAAACTAATTAAGGGAAACAAACAGCAAGTAGTATTTCTTCCCTAAATGTTTTAACTATTTGTGTCAGCTTAGTATAAAGGAGTTTTGTTTGTATATGTGCAGTTATATCAGCACTAAACCATCAGTTTAGGTTACAAAACAGCAACGTTTCATGGGGTACAATCCACCCTTCTTCAGGCCTTTGTGTTTGTGCAGATTCTTTAACTCTATCTTGCTGCCAATTTTATGATGTGTGCCCAGCATCTAAGAATCTAGCACCACTTCAACTCATACTAGTGTGCGCTTCCATACATTGTTTGGAACAAAGATTTGAGCCAACTAAGTAGCCTTTTTAGGCTTCAGCAGGTACAGAATTTACTCCTATTACTTTGACAAACTGTTATTTTATAGGAATAACTGCTGTCCCAATCGGAATGGAATTGTTTTCTTTTTATAGTGATCCTAATCATTTAAAGCTTTAGGCATATAACTAATCCTTCTATTTACTGTATACATGACCACAGATGTTTATTGTTAATACATATACCTCCCTCATAATCTAAGTATAGTCTTCAGTATTACCCGTAAATCATCCAGGCATGTTTCTGTAAATCCAGCTAACTCTAATTATCACTGTTTCCATTTTTTTCTTGCATTCTTAAACATACATTTTTTTTTTTTTTTTTACTTTCTTTCAAGTGTATTTTAATTTGGTGTAATTTAGTTTATTGTTCTCCCATGCTCCTTTTTAGCATTGTGCCCTGTTAATAGTTATGTTCCCAAATATTGCTGTCTTGAGTCTAAGAATGGCCTAGTTTCCATGCTGAAGGACCTAGGAGTTCATAGTGCCTAGTTAAAATGTAAATCATCTTTCTGGTGGCAAGCGTGCAGCTTTAAAACAGAAGATGGAGTAGGAGGCAGAGGTTTTAAAGCTGTCCTTTTCATCATTTATGTAAGATATATTAGAAGAAGTTGAAAGAAATTGTAAGAATATTAAGGGTTGTTGCTGTAAAACCCCTTTTAAAAAAATATATTTGTGCTGATAACCTCTAAATACTCAGTAGTGCGTTCGTCCCAAGATTACAGCCAAAGAATGAAAAAGAGACTGCATTTGTGTTTTTAGCCTTGGGTTAATTGATAACCAGGCCTCCATATGGTAACTGATTTCTTTTCTCACAATCAGAAAACTAGTCGGTTACTGGACATGCGTGCATGCAGCTGTGTTAGGGAATACTGGAATATTATTTACAAGGTAGTCATCCCACTATTTTATTATCATTAGTAGTATTGAAGCTAAACGTACATATTTTTTTTTCAAATTCTGTTTATTTTTCCTTTAATTTACAAGTTTGTAACAAATCAAAACGTACATATTTTTGCTTTGTAAACATACTGCTAAATGTGATCTCTCTGATACTAGAGAGAGAGTAAGTAGTATGCTTATAAAATTACCACATTTAGATTTTAAACACCCATTTTTCTGAATATTGTGTGAGGGTGTTGTATTTTGCCCCAATTATGCAGACATACTGCTGGAGTTCAGTCGAGTTTGTAAGTTACCACAGCTGCAAGCTAGAGCCTGATTAAAAGGCGCTGGGAGAGCCAGTTGGGGGTGGAGTTGGAAGTCAGGAAGTGATTTCTGTGGCTGAGACTGAATATCCTTATGAGTGAAACAGGGACTAATGGAAAGACAACTATACAACTTGGCAGCACTGTGAAACCCCAAGGAGACAACCTAGGAGAAGGGAAGGTACTCTGTATTTGTTAACCAAACCTGTATGGGGTACAGTTACCCACTGTGGTTTTCACCAAGGAGTTTTTCCCGTGTAAATTACTATTTTTTGAAGTGAATGTTGTTTTGCCAAAGAGAGGCTGCGTTAAGTTAGTGTTTTCCGTTAATAAACATTTGAATACGAAAGAAACTCGTTGTTTGCGGTATGTTAATCTCTAAAGACTGCTCCAGCACTTGAATGATTCCCTATAATTGTTTAAACAAACAGAACCTAGTATTTATCACTGCTGTAAGCATTGGTCTCTTTAAAGCTGAAGACTAATTACAATTGAGCACTAAAAGTACTTCAACCCTTTATTTCTAATTTTGTTCCTGGATGCTTTATGTGACAATTCAGTACAGCATCCTTTAATGGCTTCTCTCTTGTCAATAACAATGAATTTGTCTCTTGACTAGCCTTATAGAAAACACTTTGGGGGGAATTCAGGATAGTCCGAAGTGAGGTGCGGAGTGTTCGCCTCACTTCGGACTGACTGATCTGCGCTCTCTGATGTCCTGCACGCGGACATCAGCGAGCGCGTTAAAGGCATTCCAGCCTCGGCGAGGCAACTCTTTTTCTCTCGCCGAGACTGGAATCCCTTTAATGCTCTCGCTGATGTCCGCGTGCAGGACATCAGCGAGTGCATATCAGTCAGTCCGAAGTGAGGCGAACACTCCGCACCTCACTTCGGACTATCCTGAATTCCCCTCTTTGTATTGAACAGCTTTTAGTGTAGTTAACTCTCACAAAAGATCAGACAATTCTATTTTAGCAAGATAGAAAGCAACATGTATGCTTGTGTTTCTTCAGTAGCAGTTTCCCAAGCCCTTTAGGGCCTTATTGACTAAAGGCTGAATAGTCGTGTAATTCTGAATTCCCATCTATTCACCACTTCTCGATGCTTGCTTATTGAAAAAACTGTGATGTGGCAAGTATGCGACCAATTCGGGCGATTACAATAGTTGTAGTCTTACAGAGCACTACTCATCACTTGCGTGCGTGTGCTCAGGTATTCTCTTGACCAAGTGGCAGTGTGTATCAAAGGAGCAAATGTGACTAGGTGAACTGCCCCGAATTCACCTATTTGACTTCGCCACACAAGAGTGGCAAATTGGGGAGCTGATGGCACATCTCAGCATTCTACTTCTATCTGACTACACCAAATAACGCATCCAACAGTGATCACCGCCTTCTGCTTGTTCGGCAAGACTGCATGATTATTTGCCGCTTACTCAGTAATGAGAAGTGAATTTGAGATGCAACTCAAATTGTAGCAAGGTGAATTCACCCTTTAGTCAATCAGCTCCTTAGGCTGGAACCACCCTAGTTTTATGATCTCCATTAAAGTCAGTGGTAATTGTCATTATAAAATTAACAAACTGAAAATAGGTCAGTGTTCTCAAAAAATGTGTCTGGTATTGAAACAAAATGTTATCTTATGTATGTCAATAATAATGCCAGGGGCATTGTACTGACAGGGAGTTTATACAAGGGAAAGATAGAACGGAGAAGAAAAGCTAATCCTCCATTCTGTTCTGTCCATCCTTGTAGTGCACAGCAGAATTAAGTCATGAGCCCTACATACTGGATATTTTAGAGGGTTTTTGTGTTAAATTAGTTGGTGCATGTCACATGGCTTCGGAGTCTATGGCAAGAATGTGATAATTAGCTGTTCAACACAATTTTTTAAACTGCTTAAAATGATGATCATACCAACTATACTTTAAAGAGGGTGACCTATGAAACGTACCCTACCTAGTGCAGGACTGGATAGATTTTAATACAGCACTTCAAACTGTATATTTCTTATTTCTCTTCTTAAAAGACCACATAACTTTATTATCAACATAAACCTTGTTCTGTAACAGCGGTGGCACACAATGGGCACGTGCGCTGTCACCACCGCTGGTGTTTCTTTTGCTTTAAAGAAAATTTTAGCATTTAGGCTTTTAAAATTTCATATTTAAAATGAGCGAAGGGGGTTATTAGCATTGCACCAAAGCATTGTGCTGCATCAGTATATTTAAAGGGTAGCTAAATTCACAGGCAACCTGACACACAATTCCTAATTGCCACTGCAGGCACATTAGAATTTTTCATGCTAGTCAACTTGTGTCTTTAGTTTCCATTTAAACCTGCATTCCTGCAGGATGCAAAGATTCTTATTAAAATTATGATCTAGTCTAGGAGAATATTTTGCATCAATAAAGGGTGTAAAAGGGGTCTCCCTGCAACACATGTGTGCCTACAATCAATTTGTTCCTACACTCCTTGTAAAGCAGTATAGGCCACATTATGTATCAGAACTCCTGATCCTCCAGTATCCTGTCCTTCTGCAAGGTGGTGAAAGCTATTGTTGCTTGATGTGAAATACATCATATATAACCCTCTAAACTGCAACTTTTCCAGGAAGAAGAATTAGAAGAAAGGGGAGGAGCAGCTGGAAATCCAACAAAGGACAAGCAGAGTTCAGATGAAAGTGATGAAGATGATGACTATCAGGTATGCAGCTTTTCTTTTCAGTTAAAAGGTGGCGCTGGTTAAATTCTGCCTGGGTTTTTCTTTACTGCAGCTGTGGTCTGTACACGAACACTGGTCAGATCCTATCAGATCCCAAACTTGTCTGCTGTGTCACTTTATAGCTAGTCCAGGTTGTCCTTATAAATGGCGTTGGGCAATAAATCATTGGGGACTGGATTTTAAATGTTAAAGGGGAGCTAAAGTAATATGCTGGTTGGCATGGTAACTGCCAGCTAACCTGTAACTAGCACCTTCCAACCAAATTTATCATGTAAGCAAATTGGCTTAACCAATAGCTTCCACAGTTCTCCTTTTCATTTTGGAATAGCTAACTCCCACTGCTTATGAAGTAGGGGCCTTTCTCACCCAGTTATAACATTTTCCATGAAATCTTTATACCCTATATCAGGGGTTGGCAAAGTTGTTTTGGGAGGGAGCCATTTCACTCCCTCCTCCATCTGCGACAACTATCTTGTGAGCCACTGGAGGAGGGAGGAGTGCCCTCTCCTGACCACCGAAAGCCAATCAGAAGAGTCGTCGGCGGTAGTGGGTGGGGCTTCGGCAGTGCGCTCCGAGCCACAACAAAGCGGCTAAAGAGCCGCAAGTGGCTCGTGAACCGCACTTTGCCGACCACTGCCCTATATAATATAAAATATTTCCTACATGCTTATAAAACTTGCCTTGGTGGGCCCACACAAAGTGGGTTTTGTTAAGGGACCAAGCACCTGATAACAAAAAATTACATAGATCTAATTTAAATGCTTCATAAAGCTAAGTCTGCTCTTTTTAGTTCTTTAGCTGCTTAACTGGGTCCACTGGGGCTTTTTGCAAAACATTTGAAATCCTTTTAGTCTCATTGCTCACTCTATCACAGCTATGTTGACTGTAGTCATACCCTACTGCCTCAGTTAGAATAGATGGAGCTTCTATGGAAACCCACAAGTTGCTGGACCTAATGCGGCTAAGAGTGATCATAAACTGGGATTATATGCAGATGATGTTTTGGCACTAATTGATAGAGCTACAACACTCTTTACTGACTTAATGCATAAACTATAATTTAAGCAAAGTTTCTTGTACCAATAATAAGGCTAAAACAAAGACTATACCATTTGGAATCTCATGCCTTACACTTGGACTCCTTACTCAAATAATATGTTTGAAGGAAGAGGTAGGTACATAAAATAGGGGTGAATTAGCCAAGCATCCTGTGCTATTGTATGCATAAAAAAGTACTTGCTTTGACCTGAAGAAGGGAGAATATCTCTCGAAGGCTTGTCTTATATATTTAACTGTTAGTCTACATAAAGTATCATATAATACTACAGTACTTATCTTTCTTACTATTATATGCATGGAATTTCTCATTGTTATTTTATACATTGAAAAGTACTCCTCCTTACACAAGCTATATGTTGTGTAGTTTTCAGTTGTTGCTGTTTTATGCCACTATTTGTTTCAGCAAAAACGTAAAGGAGTGGAAGGTCTGATTGACATAGAGAATCCTAATCGGATAGCACAGGCATCCAAGAAGGTCACACAACTTGAAATAGAAGGGCCAAAAGAGCTGTCCAGGAGAGAAAGGTAACACCTGGGTCTGAAGGCATGTTCTGTTTTCTGTTAGAAAGGTTCCAAGAACTGAATTCTACTACAGAATTTCCATTTAATAGAGCTTTCAAACATTGTATCCTTGTTACTGGTTATAATTGTTTATGCTTGAGAGAGATATTCGGGATGGTATAATATGCATTTGTGAAATGAAGTTAGTTTGTTAAGCTAGTCAGTGGGAGTAAAGAGTAGGTCACCTGAAGTCTAACTAAATAGATATAACCAGGTATACCAGCCTTGTGTATAGGGCCTTTCTGCATCTGCCCAAATGTACAATAGTAGTATAATAATATATGGTATATTTCTTTTTAAAGGGTAGTGATGGAACCCTATGTTGCCAGTAGAGCACAAGGATTTGCTTGTTATGTAACTAAACTAATTACTAGTGCATTTACAATTTCAATTTTAAAGGAGAACTCAAGCATTCTAATAATTCACATGTTTATTTGCCTACATGCCAGAAACATAATAAACCCACAGGCTTTCCATTCCAAGCTTACTACTTCATTATTTCTGCATCTTCTAAATGCAATTTTTCACAAGTACATAGCATTCTTTATAGTATTTCCTCTCCACCCCCTGCTGAGAAAGCTGCCCTCCTGTGCATTGACTTCTTACAGAGCCTGTGAAAACCAGCACTGACTGTAAGCCTCATTGACACCCAGTTTAATGTACCATTTGACTTTCCCCAGCCAGATAAATAATAATTGTGGTGATGTTTTAGGTTTCATTAGCATATTAGTAGATATCCAACATGGCCTTGAGATACTAGCAAAACACTGAAAAGTTAAATAGTCATTTCACATTCACCTTTGCTTAATCCAGGATCTAGCCGGGAAGGGCTCCAATAGACCCAAAACAACTCGTGCTATACAAATGAATCCAGGCTTCTCAAAAAGGAATCCCCGTTTTATTGCGGAATAAAATAATGTTTCAGGGGGCAGCCGCCTCCCTTCTCATACACTTGATGAAGGGAGGCGGTTTCCCCCGAAACACTCTGTTATTTTACACGGTGAGCAGCCTGGATTCATTTGTATTGCATGAGATACTAGCACCAGCAGTTTTATAACATGGCACCACAGCCCAAAGGCACTGTGATTTTGCTGCTTTATAATATAACTGTTTAGGATGGCAGACTCTGTACTTTCAGCATATCGGTTATAGTTAGGGAACATTAGTATTTTAAAGCCATAAAGGGGGTTATTGTCTAAAGTGATAATTTGACCGTTGAAGTGAGCTCTTATCACTCTGGCTGGCTATGCTCTGATTTTCTGCTCATTGAATAAACAGCGGATTCTCATAGTAAAGTCACGACCACAACAATATTCCCATAGTGAATGCCAGTAGCCGTCTATTGGGTAGTGTGCGACCACTGTTAGCTGACGAATTCACACCTTTAAGCGACCATTCAGATTTTAGTCAGTAACCCCCTTAATCTCTTGGGAGCAAATTAAGTAAATGTAACAGTTTTTAGATTATTTTGATTGTATTCCATTTGAAGCTAGTTACACTTGCATCTCTGATTGTAATTGCTACTGTAGTACCAAGCGAGACATAAACATTATTTTCTATTTTATTTTTTAATTGATCTATAACCAGGTACATACTTTCTCTGGACGATGTACTTATTATGGTTGTTGGCTTTTTTCCCCCCAGGGAGGAAATTGAAAAGCAGAAAGCAAAAGAGCGCTACATGAAGATGCATTTAGCAGGTAAAACTGACCAGGCAAAAGCCGACTTGGCCCGGCTAGCTATTATTCGGAAACAGAGGGAAGAAGCAGCAAAGAAAAAAGAGGAAGAAAAGAAAAGTGAGTTGGTGTGAACAAATCTGAGAGTCTCTCGCTGTTTTCTCATTTTACGGTTATTGTTTTTAACTTTATTTTTTTAAGAGAGACTTTTTAAGGTGTAGTTAGTTGAATTTACTGTTACACAAAGAAATATTCTATTTATCTTGGTATAGCAGTTATTCGTTATATTGGATTCCAGATTTATTTCATTTAATGGTTTCTGTCATATTTTTCTGTAGACTTTCCTGTTAAATGATTTAAATTCTATTTACATTTTTAAATAAACAAGTTGTCAGTTGTGCTATTGTGAATGGAACTTTTACTTTATTGCCAAATGTGTGTCTGTGTTGCCTTTTTTGGCAAAAAATTAAAAAAATTATTTATTTATTTTTCCTTTAACAGTAAAAGATGCAACAGTAGCAACGGGAAAAGGTTTGCAATCATTGTCTTTAAATAAGTAGCCAAGCCACGATGGAGAAGCAACCACAGAATTGCACTTCTTGGGCTAGTGCGGCCACTCAGTCTATAGACTGTGACAAACCATCTCCCAGCTCCCCTATATGTTCCCTGTGAACCATCATCTACTGCGTTGGCAAAGAGTTTCCAGCCCAGGCATTCATCTGTCAGAGACTGGACAAATTTTACATATAATAAATGAATGCCTAGTGTTTGAGAAGTTTGGGCTCTTGGATGGAGGAAAATAAAGTTTGGGTTTCAAATGAGAATCTTGTTGTATTTCTTTTCAAGTAGAGAACGCTTTCCCTGAATTTCGATATGCTTTTCTATATGAGCTAAATTCAAAAGTAATTGTATGTTATGTATTTAACTGATTTGTGTTTCTTTTTAATGCCTTACTACTTTCCTGTTGTGCATCAAAGGCTTCTTCCACAATGAATAATTTAGACACGGCTATTATTTGTATTTATGGTAAAGGATTCCTCTAGGTTGTGTAGACAATGAATTTATTTTATTAGTAATATTTATTAGAATGTAGTGAACACAATTCACAACACAATGTAAAGAACAAGCAGTGCTCCAAAAAAAAAAAAGAATTCAAATGATGTGAAATAATAAAAAAAAAATAACAATGAAATGAAAATAAAGTCCAAAAACTTGTGTAGCTCTTCCTAAACAGCGTTTGCCTTGAACGCTGGACAAAATGACAAAAGAAATGTATGAAAAAGTGCACACACAAAAAACTCACTAATATTGCATTAAATCACTGATGAAAAACTTAGGATGAGGAGGACTAAAATTACAGTAAGCCAGCCTGGAACTGCAACTTGTGCAAAATGTGAAACTATCAGACCTATGAATGCTACTTTTTGAATTTGGCATGATTGCTGCCACAGTGAAGATTTTGCCATTTGCTGAACATCACTAAATAACCTTTCAAGGCTTGTTTATTGATTTGAATCTGGTGAGCATATATATTGAATAGTTTTTGGATTCACACGGAGTGTACATTTAAGGTCTTTTTGGATTCCAAGTTTTCTGTGCACGTTTTTTACACTTACCTTTGAAGATTTACTACGTGGGACATTTGGGAGCTTTTCATTTTCATTTTTTATTGGTGCGTTATTTTTTGCGCTTCTTCCTCAGATTGTTTTTCTTGACATTTGCTTTCAATTGGAGAAGTTACAGTTCACTCTGAAGAGGCTTGCACTTGGAAGGATTTATTGGACTTGTTTATAGATATTTATTCACTTTTTGTATTTATCACCACAATATTTTGCGCTGCTATTGTAGTGAAAAAAATTACAGTAAGATTTGAGATGTTGGAATCTAATGAAACTAGACATGTAAGAGGTATTTCTGTGACACATGACGAATGAAAATAAGTATGTAACTCGCAGAAAGCAGAAGTTAGGTCAGAGTATATGCAGAACTAAGGATTTCATGTATGCTGTGCGCTCCTTGTTAACAAGCTAATAAATAAGCGACAGGGGTTGGACAATGAAACTGAAACACCTGTTATTTATTTGTATAGTGTGGGGCCTTATTTTGCGGCCAATACAGCATCAATTCGTCTTGGGAATGACATTTGCAATTGTGTGTATATGTGTGTGTGTATATATATATATATAT